>PVJA010022788.1:0-25669 GCA_004027025.1 Myocastor coypus | reverse complement strand
AAAATCCCGCCTCTAAGCACAAGAGGTGTTGGGGGAGACATCTAGATATATGTTATGGTTTATATCTAGGTGTCTCCCCGAAAGCCTCATGCAGTCATGGGGTGACTTCCAGAGTTTGTGATAGATTCATGATCCAATGCTGCAATTATAGATGTGAGTGTTACACCCATGCTGGGGCAGACAATCTGCATACAATGTAAGGAGGGGAGAGAGGCATGCTAGCAGCCATAGCTGCTGATCCTCCTTCAGCTCTTTGCTATTTTCTGCCACCTTGAGCCACTGCCCTCTGGCATGTAGCACCCTGCTTTGGAGCCAGCTGATTATCACCTGAAACCTCCAGCAACTGTGAGCTAAATAAACCTTTTCTTTGTTAATTTTTTTTTTTTTTTTTTTTTTGTGTGTGTGTGTAGTTAGTACAGGGTCTACAGGGCCTCACTACGCAGATCTGACTTGTAGTGATCCTTTCTGTTTTTCAGCCTGCCAAGTGACACCATGCTCAGACTCAGTCACTGGCTCCATGAGCCCTGGGGGCAGGACCTCCTTCCTTAATTTGGGATATTGCACATTTTGTCCTAGCAAAGAGAGAAAAGTAACTGAGACATATACTTCCCACCCATATTTCCCTAATATTAAAATTTTGGACCTGCATGGTATATATAATTAATGAACTCATGCTGAGTTCATTATTATATTTAAGTCCATACTTGTTCAGGTTTCCTTACTTTTTAGTAAAGATACTTCCATTCGAGGATGCTATGCAAAATATATATTTTAGTTTTCATATTTTTTGCATGTGGCTGCTTCTGAGAACTTCCTTGATTTTGGTGACTTTGAAGGCTGCAAGAATTCCTAATTGAGAATTGGGTAGACTGTTCCTTAACTGGAATTTGTTTGACTTTTCTCTTATAGTTGCACTGTTTATGTTTTTTGGAGGGGAAAGTGGAGCAAGACTGCAAAAGGAAAATAACATTTTCATTACATCACATCAAAGTTACTGGAAACGTGACAGCACTGTTGACCTCCTTGAGCCCTTAAGGGCTTGCCCCAAGTGTTCTTTGGGCAGTATCTTATTTAGGCACTGGCTGGCTCCAATATTGGTCTGGCAGGTATCATTTCAACTGGTCAGTTCTTGTTTGTAGAGATACGCTTGTACACCTGTTTTATGTGGACTATGTTTTCTCACACTTTAAAAAAATTATTTTATTAAAAAGAATACAAAATGTAAAAAAAGAAAAACCTAAAAAATAATGAGAAATCCTCAAAAATACACGGGAAATGTTATTCAACTTCCCCAAACGAATCAGTTGGAATTCAGCAGTGGTTGCTGTATTGCATAATGTTGTCTTCCAACTAGTTGTTCAGATTACCAGCTATAGGAATGAAATATTGGAAAAAAAGTTATAAGAAATTTAAAAGGACATGAAAAATAAAATTGAAAAAATATTTAAGCATCAACTGCTCCCCTCTGTAGTCCAGGAGAAATAAGTAGTGCAAGTATCAAAACCAGGGCCGGCTGAATAGCTCAGTAGATTAAAGTGCATGCAAGCAGGTACAGGGGCCAGTCGTTCAATTCTCCAGCCTGCAGTCCCACCCTGGGGTGCACTGAGACAGCAATTGAGACTGGGTGTGGTGGCATGTGCCTGTAATCCCAGCTTTTGGGAGGTTGTAAACAGTTGGATCGATATGAGTCTGATCTAGTAGTGAGACCCTGAATATCCTTTAGAGCCTTCCCTAAACAAAACAAAACAAAAAAGGTGTCAAAGTCAAGCAGCATACATGCATGCATAAATGTATTTTTCTGCTCCTTCCCTTGCTTTCCCATCTTTTTCCTCATCACAGGTTTTCCTTCTCTTTGAACAGGCTCTTTCCCTTTCACAGTACATATTGAACCTTTCAGATTTTATTTACTCTTTCAGGTTCTGACACTAGTGAGATAATACGATGTTTGCGTATGTGGATTTGATTTACTTCACTTAGGAGTATGGCCTCTAGCTGTATCCATCTACTGTTTTTTTTTTTTTTTTTGTCTTTTTGGGTCTCATGGTGCAGTTCAGGCTGGCCTTGAGCTCACTTTTTGTAGCCCAGGCTGTTCTTGAACTTGCACCAATCCTCCTACCTCAGCCTCCCAAGTGGTGGGATTACAGGCATGCACCACTCCCACCAGCTACAATTTTTTTTTTTTTTTTCAATTTGTGACTTGTGATACTGGACGTGGCAGCACATGCCTGTAATGCCAAACTGGGGAGGTTGAAAACAAGAGGCTTACTATGAGTTTGAGCTGCATAATGATATCCTGTACCAAATACATCAGTTTGTAAGGTGTCTTTTTATTCTGTTGGTGAATTCTTTTGACATACAGAAACTTTTAAAAACAGATGGGATGCAGTTTGGTTTTTGTTCATGAACTCTCTACCTACCCCTATGTTTCAGATTTCTATCTACTTTTTCCTCTAAAGGATTTACTGGTTCTGTTTATTATTATTATTATTAATTATCATCATCATCATCATCACCATCATCATCATCATCATCATCATTGTCATCATTATTATTATTATTGCCAGCTCAGCCTGCCCTGAGGGTGGTGCTGGTGCAGCATATGGTGCCAGGAATTGAACCATGGTTCCTGAGCTTACCTAAGCATGTGCTTTAGACTGCTGAGCCATCTTGGTGGTCCTGGTTCTGTTTGTTTGTTTGTTTGTTTTTCTTTGTCTTTTTGAGAAAGGGTCTTGCTATGTAGTTCAGGCTGGCCTTGGGCTCACTTCTATATCCTAGGCTAGTCTCAAACTCACACCGATCCTCCTGCCTAAGCCTCCCAAGTACTGGGATTACAGGCGTGCGCCACCATGCTCTGCTCCCCGTTCTGTTTTAATATTTAAATTTTTGATCAGCTTTGACTGTTGTTTAGTGCATGGTGATAGACATGGATCTAATTTTAGCCTTCAGCATGTGGAAAGCCAGTTTTTCCTATACCATTTATTAGAGAGGCTATCTTTATGTCAGTGAAAATGCTTGACCACTGTGTCAAAGACAAAGTAGCTGAGTGTTTGTACTTGTTTCTGCATCTCCTAATCTGTTCCACTGATCCCAGGTCTATTGTATTGGTCACACCATATTGATTTTATTACAGTAGCTTTGTAGTATAAGTTGAATTCAGGGACTATGATGTTCCTGCCTTTCTTCTTCTTATTTATTTATTTAGCTATGTATTTATTTATATATATTATAGCTGGCTCAGCCTGCCCTGGGGGTGAGGCTGGCCTGCCACAGCATGTGGTGCTGGGGATCGAACTGCGGTCTATATGGTTGCCTAAGCTTGCTTTGCAAGCACTTTAGACTGCTGAACCATCTCATCGGCCCTGAACCTACATTTTAAAGCAATTTTTATGGAGCAAATCTATGAGGTGAGGCAGGTCCAAGGTGGGAAACATGGGAATGCATTAGGTGAGTATGAGGTGGGGCACAACTATTGCCAACCAATATTAATATTGGGGAATGAAACTCCCAACCTCAAAGATACCTGGGATGAGTTCACGTTCTCTAATACCAAATAGTAAATTTTAGGAACAGTGGAAGCTAACAGCAGAATATATTTATTGGGAAAAAGAAAGCTTTTTTCTGAGAGAGACAGAAGCCCATCCAAGTGGGGTGCCCCTACCAGCACATTTTTAATTCTAATATATATATGTAATAGTATAAAATTGTCCCCCAACAAGAAAGAACATTGTCAACTAAATTCAGTGCCTATGAGAAGTTTCTTTTGATGTTAGCCTTATAGATTCTAAATTATTAGAAAATAATTTAGGACTAAAGATATGGCTTAGTGGCAAAGTGCTTGCTTCATGCGCTCAAGTCCCTGAGCTCAATAAAAAAAATAACCATTGTCAGTATTCTTTCTTTTCAAGCCTCCATAGTCAAGGTATTTCACACCCTTGTAACAACATTACATGGTTTTATCATATTCTTTTTTCTTGTTTGTTTGGTTTTGTTTTTTCTTTTAATAAAAAAAAATCCAGACATACTCTGAAGTCCTAGAGTAAACCATCAACAGAAGAAAATCCCACTGCGGGGGAACTGCAGAGCCTGCATCATCCGGAAAGCTCCTGGCTTCCCATCTGCTATTGTCAGGAGTCCGCTTAAACAATAAATTACAAAACGGCTGTTTTGACAAGAAACAGTCAAACTTCTCCTCAGGTGCAGCAGGAATTGGACTGAGTAGACTATAAATCAGTCTGAGCACTGGCTGCCTTGGGGGCCTATGTAGACATCAGTCCATTTATCTTCCAGATATAATCGGATTTCTTAGCACAACCTGTGTGTGTCTCTCCCTAGTTGCTCAAGATCTTTTTCAGCTCTTTCACTCTGAGCTTCTTCAGGTCCACTGTGCTGGAGTTGATCTGCTTGTCACACTTTAGTTCACAGATCTGGCTTTCTTTCTTCTGCAGTTTGTCACAAATCTTCTCCACACGGTTGTGTTGGGCCAAAGGTTTTGACACCTCATTGATGATTTTTGTAGCAGCATCATCTGTGGCCCCATAGAGTAGCCCAGACGATTCTCTATGCCCCTTGCTTCACGGCAGAACTTTATATAAGATCTTTCTCAGTAGTGTTGGTGAGAATGTGGCATCCCTGTCTTGAGATCCTGGTAAAATCTTCCCAGGTAAGAAATGCAAACTTTGCAGTCATGTGGCTGAAGTGCCCAGGTGCCGGGCAGCACACTCAGGTCTAGTGCCACAGCCAGACTGAGTGTAGCCAACATCCTCTACCATTGCTGCCACTGCATTGACCCGCAGGTTTTATCATATTCTGTATTCAACTATGGATACCCTCTATCTCTTCACTTACTCTCTTTTACATTTTTATACATTAAAGTTCACCCTTCACAGTATAAATTTCTCATAAATACATAGTAACATCTACCACAATTACAGTACCGAATAGTTCCACTGCCATAGACACACTTCCTGTCCTTCATTCCTTTCACCCTCTTCCCCACCTGTCAATTCTCAACTATCACTGAGTTTTATTTTTATTTTTTTACTCTGTTCAGTTATAGCTTTTACAGAATGTCATCCTATCATAATCACATCATATGTAGCTTTTTCAGATTGGCTTCTGTCACTTAGGAATATATTTAACATCCATCCTTATTTTTTCATGGGTTCTTCTTTTCATCTTTTCTTTTTCTGTGTCTTTTCTTCTTTCTCCCTCCATTTTCTTTATCTCTTCCCACTTTCTCTGTTTCCCTTTGGATTGAATACAGACATTCTACTTCTGAGCTACACGTCTAACTTTTTATATTTTATTCTGAAGAAAGGTCTCACTAGATAGCTCAAGCGGGGATGACACTAGCAATCCTGCTGCGTCAGCCTCACAGAAATCTGGGATTGCAGGTAGGAACTACTGGCTTCTTATGTTTCTTTTCTTTCATTTTTTTAATTTTAATTTTTCTTCTTCTTTTTGAGACAAGGTGTCGCTATGCAGTTCAGGCTGGCCTGGAGCTCACTTTTGTGGCCCAGGCTGGTCTCATATTCACATTGATCCTCCTGCCTCAGGCTCCCAAGTGCTAGGATTATAAGCGTGCACCACCATGTACGGCTGGCATTGCATTTTTTTGAATGCTTTACTTTTTATGTACTTTATGTTAGCTTTTAAGTGAAAAACTGTACTTTTTGTAGGTAAATGTATTCAAATCTTGTATATGTATCTGTAGTGATAAACTATATTTTAAAATTGGTATAAATATTTTATTCACATTTCTTAATTATCAGGAAGATTGAGTTTTTCTTTTTTCTTTTCTTTTCTTTTCTTTCTTTCTTTCCTTCTTTCTTTTGTCTTTTTGAGACAGGGTCTCTCTATGCAGTAAGCTTTCAGCTTACTTTGTAGCACAAGATGGTCTTGAACTCTCATAGATCCCCCTGCCTCAGCCTCCCAGTGATTACAGGTGTGTATCACCATGCTCAGCTTATTTTTTTTATTTTATGTATTTAGTACAGGGTCTATAGGGTCTCCCTACACAGATCAGACTCATAGTGATCCTTCTGTTTCCAACTTCCCAAGAACTGGGATTACAGGCACATGCCACCATTCCCAGGCTCAATGGCTGTCTCAGCACACCCAAGGGGCAGGGCTGGCCCAGCCCAGGTGATCAAACCCCAGTCCCTGCATCTGCCTAAGTAGGTGTTTTAATTAACTGAGCTATCTGGCTGGCCCTGTCCTGTTTTACATTTCTTTATGTGTTGCATTGTCTTTCTTTTTGTTTCTCATTTCTTCTAATTCCAATTTTCCTATTTTAGTTGACCATTGTGCATTATTTTTAGTTTGTCTCCTCAGTATCTGACTTATACTTAATTTTTTTTTTTTTTTTTTTTTTTTTTTTTTTTTTTTTTTTTTTTTTTTTTTTTTTTTTTTTTTTTTTTTTTTTTTTTTTTTTTTTTTTTTTTTTTTTTTTTTTTTTTTTTTTTTTTTTTTTTTTTTTTTTTTTTTTTTTTTTTTTTTTTTTTTTTTTTTTTTTTTTTTTTTTTTTTTTTTTTTTTTTTTTTTTTACTGATGGTCTACAGTTTGTAGTACTTATTATAACTAGTATAAGTCCATTTGAAACTATACTTTGCCACTTCCCACATAGTGCAGGGATTGAAGTAGTCCTAATTCTTCCATCTAATTCCTCATGATGCTACTATGAATAATACTTAATCTTCGATGTTAATTTGATTGACGTGAGCAATACCTCAAAGATTAGCAATGGACTTTGGAAGTGTATCTGGTCCTTGGCATCTTTCTTTCTAGCTCTTTCCATTGTCTATACTTTCTAGCTAACACAAGGATACAAAGCTCTTCTCTGCCTTTCTTTGGACTTGATCTTTCTGCCTCAGAGTTAGTAGGCCAGGGATTGAAGTCTCTAAAACTGTGAGCTAAAAGAAACTTTTCCTCTTTTATGTTGTGTCTGAGGTGTCAGAAAATCACTCAATAAACTATCATTCATTTTATTCATCTGTACATAATAACCACCCAAACTATGATTACTATTGTTTTAAAGAAGTTATCTTTTATATTAACTACAAATAAGCAAAACAAATTTTTTTCCCTTCATGTGAGACTTCTCCGGTGATCGTCTTTTATTTCATTAGGATCCATGTTTTTGTGATTCATGCTTCTGATCCATATAATTTTTCTTCTGCTTAGAGTAATTTTGTACACACTCAGCCACCTTATCTTTGACCAAAGAGGCCAAACATGCTTACTGGAAGAAAGATAGCCTCTTTAACTAATGGTGCTAGAAAAAATAGCTCTATACATGCCAAAAACTAAAACTTGACCCAGGGCTATCGCCACACACTAAACTGAAGTCAAACTGGATTGAAGATCTAAACATTCAAACAGAGATACTGGGCTGGTGAAATGGCTCAGCAGTCTAAAGCACCTGCTTAGGAAACCTTAGGCAACCACAGGGACTGTGGTTCAATTCCCGGTACCACATGTTTTGCCAGCCCCATCCCCAGGGCAGGCTGAGCTGGCCATAATATAATAAATAAATAAATAAATAAATAAATAAATAAATAAATAAATAAAACAGACATACTAAATCTCTTGGAAGAGAAATTAGGAGGATTTTTTTTTCTTTGTGAGACAGGGTCTTGCTATGTAGTTCAGGCTGGCCTTGAACTCACTTTTGTCACCCAAGCTGGTCTCGAACTCACACTGATTCTCCTGCCTCAGCCTCCCGAGTGCTGGGATTACAGGAGGAGGAAATCTTGAAGACACGGGGTAGGCAAACAATTCAGGAACAAAAATCAAACTATATGGGTAATACTTGAAAGAATTAACAACTGGGACCTCCTCTTGTTGAGAAGTTTTTGCATGTCAAAAGAAATTACCAAAAAAAAAAAAAAAAAAAAATTACGAAGAGAGTGAAAGACAACCGACAAATTTTGAAAAATATCTAACTAATAAGTACTCAGACAAAGGTTTTCTCTCCAGAATTTATAAAGATCTAAAAAGTATTAGGACCCCAAAATTTAATGACCCTATCCAGAAATGAGCATCTGAAATAAACACACGCTTCTCAGAGGAAGAAACACTGGAAACTAATAAATACACGAAAAAATGCTCACATCTCTAGCCATCTGTGAAATGCAAATTAAAACAACACCGAGATACCATCTCACCCCAGAAAGAATGACTATCATAAAGAAATCAGCCAACAACAAACGTTGGAGAAGCTGTGGAGAAAAAGGAACTTCTCCACTTCTGGTGGGAATGCAGACTGGTGCAACCATTATTGAGAGCAGTGTAGTGACTTCTTAAAAACTTAGACTGGAAATCCCATTCAATCCAGCTATTGAAGAAATACATTTTCCTTTTCTCTTTGTGTTTTATTCCACTCTTTTACCTGTTTTCCAGTGAGAAGGCCACTTTACTTCTTAGTTGCTTCTACTATAAATAGGGAATTTAAAAAATAATCTGTCTGCATAAAGACTTCGTATTTAACATTTTGCACTTCAAATATGATATTCCTAGGAATATGTTTTTAACGTATTTATCCTGCTTGATGTTTTCTGAGCTTTCTTAATTTGTGCTTTAGTGTTTGTCATTAATTTTGGAACAGTTTTGACTACTACCACTTAAAATGTTTGCTTTTACTCATCTTATTCTTTTTCTTTTGGCATTCCAGTTGCACATATTTGAATGCTTCTTATCACAGTTTGGATGTTGTCAAAAGAAAATTACAACATATTTAACTATAAATATAATTGGCATTTTCTTGTAAGTTACTCACTGGAACAGCTGTTACAAAATTTAATGACACTTCTCAGTGGGCAATAGTATAACACTAGATTTTACAAGATGGAAAGAAGTGAACAGAACAATAGAAAAATGAAGCCTGATTGATTAATATCAGGTTACTTTTTTCATAAGGCTTACTGTAGAGGGGAACTTCCTGATTCTTCTGATTCATGTAGACTGGAATCTCCTATTTAATGAGGAAAAAAACCTCATCTGCTTGGCACTTCCTTAAAGCTTTAATTTGATTTTGTGGTATTTAGAATCAGTAATGCCATTTTGGTTGGTTTGGTCTGTTGGGACCTAGCACATAAAATGAGTCTAAGGCAGTAACATTGTACAATTTTGTTAACAATGTTATGCTCTTTTTCAAATTGTTCATTTTCTGTATGTTTTAGTTTGGATAGCTTTTATTCACCTATTTTCAGGCTCATTGTTTTCTTGCCTTAGTTATGTACAAATTAATGAAAAGCATTCTTATTTTGTTTTACACTTTATGATGTATAGTGTCTCCTTTTGATCCTTATAGTTTTTATTACTCCCCTTGATGTGCATGTAGTCTACATTTCCATTACATTAATGGTAGTTATTTTCAGTTACTTGTATACTAATTCCAACATCTGTGTCATGTCCGAGTATGTTTCCTGTTGCTTACTTTGTTACTTCAGGCTCTTTCTCTTGCTTTTTAGCATGTCTTGTAATTTGTGGTTGCTGTTGTTGAACCTGGATGTAAGGGACAAGATAATAGATTCTTAGATAAGAGAGTTGTAGTATGAAATTTTATGTTCATCTGGGTAGAACTTGTGAGCTATATTTAATATTTGCCATAGCTATAAGTTCTGGAAGGGAGCTGGGCATGGTGGCACATGCCTGTAATCCCAGCACTTGGGAGGCTGAGGCAGGAGGATTTCTGTGAGTTTGAGACCAGCCTAGGCTACAAAAGTGAGTTCAGGGCCAGCCTGAACTGCATAGCGAGACCCTGTCTCAAAAAAACAAAACAAAACAAAAATTCTAGAACCTTCAAATTCTTTTATTCCTTGTGTTTAATCTTCATTGTTACTTTTTTGGCTCCCTGAAGACCTTTACAAAGGGAGCCTGTGGCTTGGCACTCTTTCAGCTAACCCACACTAGAGTTCTGTGGGTGTGGTATGCAGTGTGGGAAGAAGTTTCTCTATGATGTTATGATTAAATTTCAGCTTTTTAATGTAATTATATTACTAAGCTATGGCCTTCCCAAGTATTTCATAGTTTTTTCTTCCCTTAGGTAAGAACAGAAGGTGTCCAAGAAAAAGGGATCCAATTTCCTTTCCACAAATGGGGTGAGTCTGTGCTTGACTTCTCTGGAGAGTAGCTCTTCATTGTCAAAGATTCTACATGCTATATGATTGTTTTCTCCCTTCCCCCCAGCCCTGCCCGAGTCTCCAGTGTATCTTCACTATAAGAGTGTGATTGAATTTCTGGAGGTACAATATGGCCATGTCTCCAAGACTGTGGCCACTTGGAATTTCTGTGTTACATCAGCCTATACTCAGATTTCAACATTTCCTTATAATAATGTTATAAATGATTTTAACAATTTATAGCTCCAAAGATTCTGCTTTGGTAATAGATTTCAGCTGCATTTCTCTCCAGACTTTCTAATTGGTAATTTGGTCTGAAAACTCAGTTTTCTGAAAGATCCAAGATAAATTACTGATTGCAGTTCATGTTTTAATTATAGGAATGACTACTTTGAAGCTCTTTATGTGTCCCAACTGGACTGGAAGCCTAGAGAAAATTACTTTACCATTGATATCATTTAGAATGGCTGATCCGTGTGACTAAGAAGTTGTTTTCAGTGATTTTTATATTGGTTCTAAAGTTTCTATAGATAGTGTATGCTTTTGCTTCACATGTGAAGACCTATTTTCCATTCATTCACATCCTCTGTTCAACATGCCATCTGTCTACTTTTATTGCATTACCTTTTTATGCTTTATCCAGTGTTCCCTAGCCATCTCTCAGATATCAACTTAGTTTTCACTACTTCAAAAATATGTCCCCTGAGAGGGCCTGCCAAATAGCTCAGTGGATTAAAGTGCCTGCAAGTAGTGACAGGGGCCTAGGTTTTGGTCCCCACGCCTCTGGTCCTGGCCCCACCCCTTGGGCATGCTGAAACTACAATTGAGAGTGGGCATGGTGGCATACAGTTGGTGTCCCAGCTCTTGGGAGGATGTAAACAGGTGGATCACAACAAGTCTGATTTAGTAGTGAGACCCTGAACACCCTGCAGACCCTTCCCTAAAATACAGAAAAAGAAATGTTCCCTGAAATAAAAGTATTAAATGTATGAGATGACAGATATGCTAACTACTGTTATTTGACCAATATTCAGTGAATACATATTCCCTGAAAAAAAAGTATTAAATGTATGAGATGACAGATATGCTAACTACTGTTATTTGACCAATATTCAGTGAATACATATAGTAAGAAATTACTGTCCGTGAGTGAATTGCAATGTTAAAGTGTCAATAAAAGATATGTTCTTTACCCTTTAAAATAAGGTAAACAAAAAAAAATAAGGTAAACACAAGCTAATTTTAAAACATTTTATCTCATATTCTTTGGATTCCCTGTTTAATGAAATTTTTCAATCTAGTTCCTGAGAGGGCAGGAATCATTTCTGTATTTCTAGTATCTAGCACAATTATTCGACCAATGTAGGTACTCAAGAATAACTTTTGACTTTATTCTTGAAGAAAGAAATGGAGCAGTCTATAAAATCTGTATCTAACACAGTTGCATCCAAGTGCAAACAGTAAAAGAAATACATATAATTTAAAAAAATCTTATTAGAAGTCTGGGGAGATATCTCTGTGGCACAAGTGCCTGCTTGGCAAGTACAAGGTCATGAGTTCAAACCCCAGTCCCATGGAAAAAAGAAATCTTATTAGAAAAATTACTTGAATTTTCAATCCAGCTAATCAAAGGAAAAAACAAAATTTAAAAAAATCATAAATAACTGGCGATGTTATATAACCAATGAGTTGGCAACATTAAATACAAAAGGGCAGAAACATTTTAAAACACAAAACACAGCACAGTTGCAATTATTGTAACAGGAGCTCTGTGTTATGACCTAGATCAGGGATGCCCTCCCACGTACTCAGATGTGGGGATTATGGAAGGCGGTACAAGTCTGGAGGGAGCATAGCTGGATATGATGCTAGGAGCATGATGTTGCTCCTAGAGCGTGATGTTGAAGGGTGTAACTCTCCCCACGTCTCTTCCCTTTCCTCTCCTCTTTCCAGCTGTCTTGCCTTGAGTAGTTTCTCTCTACCAGACCCTTCCACCATGTTTGTGCTGCCATGGAGCCTGCTCACTATGGACTGAGAACGTGAACTAAAATATGCCGCTTCTTTAAATTGTTGATGCTGGACTAGGGAGGTAGCGTGGTGGCCTAAGTGCCTCTGCCTGGGGATTGCAAAGTCCTGAGTTTAGTCCCAGATACTGCATGCTGTGCACACCTTGTATCAAAACAAAACCAAAGCAACAAAACAAACAGAATTAAACAAAACTAACACAGTGAAACAAACAAACAAAAAAAACCCACGGGGTTTAATAAATTGTGGGTGTTGTGTACTTTGTTCTAGTCCCAAGGAAAGTGACTGAGACACTACAATGATGTAAAAATCATTTGACAATAATAAAATGAAAGCACAGAGCACTACAAAATAACTGAGTTGTTAAATGTATATTCATTTCTTTCTGCAAATGGTTGAAAAATACACTGAATTGTTGTAAAATTAAAGATTAACACGAGTAAGAAAAAAAATAGATTATAAGTTTCAAATTCCTTTGGCCGAACATGTAGTGGGGAACATAGTGAGTAGAAATTATGTACTGAGAGTTAGAAATCAAAGGAAATATTAAAGAAGCATGAAAACAAAAGTTATAAAAATTATAAAGTTTTAAAATATTACAGAGTTAAGACTCTGTATTCACATACAAAGCCACACAAACCTTAAAAACATAAAAATACCTTCTAAAGAAGATAATCAAATCAAATTATAAAGTGTAAGTGGGCTTGTCTATGAATACAGAGTAAGTTTTAACTCTGTAATATATATATATATATATATATATATATATATATATATATATATATAATATTTAGTACAGGGTCCACAGGGTCTCACTGCACAGATTGGGCTTGCAGTGTCCTGTTTTTAACCTCTTAAGCGCTGGGATTATAGGTGAGGGCCACCAGGCCTACTCTTAGTGCTTTCTCAAGGCATCCCAGGGTTGGGACCAGCACAGCACACAGGGATGGAACCCCGGTCCCTGTGTCTGCCTAAGCAGATGGTTTAGTCTGTAGAACTATCTGGTTGGCTCTAGTTATATAGTGCTCATAGGAGATTATTTTAATTTTATTTATTATTAATTAATTAATGAAATAATTAGGTTTTTTTGTCTTTCTGAGACAGTGTCTTGCTATGCAGTTCAGCTGGCCATGAGCTCCTTTTGTAGCCCAGACTGGTCTTGAACTCGCACTGATCCTCCTGCCTCAGTCTCCCAAGTGCTGGAATTACAGGCATGCATCTCCACATCTGCCTGGGAGAATATTTTTATTTTATATTTGTTTGTTTATTTATTTATCTATTTATTTTATTTTATTTTATTTTATTTTTTATTTTTTTGGGTTTTTTTTTTGTGGGACCAGGGTTCGAACTCATGACCTTGCACTTGCCCAGCAGGCACTTGTGCCTCAGACCTATCTCCCTAGCCCCTCTATTTATTTTATTGTGGGAGAATATTTTTTAAAATGACTCTGAGAAATTAAAAATTTGAGAAAAAAAACAATAAAAGAACTTGCAATGTTAAAGTTCAATTTCTGGCAATGAAAGTCATGTTAGTGATTAAGAATATGACAAAAATGAAAAATTTTAAAAAGAGATTCAAGAATTGCTATGGTTATGTTATGACATCCCCTCAAAGCCTCATGTGCTCTTAGGTTAGGGCATAAGGGGGTGACTGAATTGAGGGTATGCGATGCTGGGATTGAGGGCATGTAGTTACTGAACCAGTCCACTGATTGGAATTAGCATAGCTCTAGGTGTGGAGATGGGAAGACCCACCCTGAGTATGAGTGAGACCTCCGAGGAGGGAAAGTATCCTAGAGAGACTATAAAGGGACAGAAAGGAGGCAGGGGGCAGCTTCACTGTTTCGCTGCTTTGTTGCTTTCTTCCTGCCAAGAACTATTTCTCCTTTGCAGTTTCTCCTCTCCTCTTGAATGCTACCCTGCCTTGGTGCCAGCTACCTTTGGACTGAAACTTGTACAAGCTGTAAGCCAAAATAAACCTTTCCTTCTTTAGCTTTGGGTGTTGGGTATTTTGTCTTGGTGTGAGAAAAGTAAGTAAAACAGAAACATAAAGAACATGTGCAAAGGCCTGCAAGATGGCTCAGCAGTCTAAAGTGCCTGCTTAGGCAAGCTTAGGCAAGTACACAGGGACCACGTGGTTTGATCCCTGGTACCACATGCTGTGCCAGCCCTGCTCTCAGAATAGGCTGACCAGGCCAAAAATAAATAAATAAATAAATAAATAAATAGCATAAATAAATAAATGAGAATCTGTGCAAAACTATACTAATAATGGAAAACTTTAACTTGTCTTAATCTTTGAGCTATATACTAGATAAAAATTATAGGGGGACAGAAATAGAAAGATCACTTTCATTAAGATGCACTTTATCTCTATAATATGCATATAATTTACTTTCTTCTCCTTTATTGCCTTCATAAATTTTGTCCGTATACAGTATTAAATCACAAAGGAAATTTTGCAGAAATCCAAACTATAAAAACCACAGACCATATTCTTTGTTTGTAACAGAAAAGCTTGATAATGTTATTTATGAGAGTGGTTGCTAGGAACATTCAACCTATTAGAAATTAGGAGTTTTTCTTTGTATCCTCTATGGCAAAAAGGCAGACTCAAGAAAGTGTAGTTTTATGTGCTTTTCATTAGCAAAAGAGAAATTCTTTAAAAAAATCAAATTTGTATTGACCACAGATGTTGAGAAAACATATAACATGTTGAGAAAACATACAACACATAAACAATAAATAACATTTAAAAAGATATAGCTAAAAATAAAAACAATAAATATATAATCTAAAAAATGTTCCTTGAAAAGAATCATTTTAAAATAATAAACCCACTACATTACCATCTTAAAGAAGATGGAGGAACTATAAATGCACAAAACTCAGAATGAAGAAGAATGAACAGTTGGAAGTGGGAAGACAAGAAAGGAATCATAAATACTTTGCAATTCTGATACTAAATTTGAGAAAAATATGGAATGGTTTTGAAATATATTTTCTCTGGTTCAAGTTTTATTTTTTTTATTTTTATTTTATTTTATTTTTTCTGGGAAAAAGGTATATATTTGAATTAGCCAGCTGGACTCAGTTTAGATGATCCCAGTTTTGTTGGTAACATTCAATGCATCATAATTGGGAGCCAGTCGAATATACACCTTCTTCCTTCCATCAGGCTTGATTAGGGTATTTACCTTAGCAACATCAATGTCATAGAGCTTCTTTACAGCTTGCTTGGTACTTCCTGGCTTTGACATATGCAATGAACATGAGTGTGTTGTTGTCCCCAATCTTTTTCATGGCTGACTCTGGTCAAGGGGAACTTGATGATGGCATAGTGGTCATGCTTGTTTCTCCTGAGGACACTCTTCTGAGGATATTTGAGCTGCTTCCAGAGCTGCAGTGTCTTGGGATGGCAGAAAGTGAGTGATGTTCGTATCTTCTTCTTTTTCTGGCTGTGGATGCCTTTCAGCACAGCCTTCTTGGCTTTCAAAGCTTTTGCTTTGGCTTCAGCTTTGGGAAGGGCAGGGGCTTCCTTGTTTGCTTTCAGTGCCATTTTGGTAAAAAGCTTTATTATTTTATGTATCTGTCTATCTATCTATCTATCTATCTATCTATCTATCTATCTATCTATCTATCTATCTTTGCAGCACCAGGGATTGAACTTAGGACCTTGCACTTGCCAGGCAGACACTTATTCTACTGAGTTATCTCCCTGGCCATTTGTTCAAGTTTTATAAATCTACAGATTATTTGTTTTCTCTAAGCTACCTGAATATTTTCATGAATTCAAGTTCCAGAGAGTGAGGAAAAGTTAAATGTAAACTTTCTAGTTAGAAATAGATCATTCCAATTGTCCCTAGAAAACACAGTAGGTGATTGATTACTCATGGCTATGACTTAGGTCTTTAATGTCCCCCAAATGCCCATTTGGTAAAGGGTTGATTACCAGCTTGAACAGCACCAGGAGGCAGTGAAAGCTTTAGGATGAGGGGTAGAGTGGAAGGCAGTTAGGTCACTTGGGGGATATCCTTGAAGGTTGTATTGTGACTGCATCTATTTCCTCTCTTTATACTATCAGCACACTGTGGGGGCGAGTAGCTTCCTCTGCCATGCACACCTGCCATGCCATACTAGTCCACACAAGCCTAGATCAACCAGGCCAAGAAGCCATGGGCTAAGTCTTACAAAACTGAGAGCTAAAACAAAAAATACTTTGAGCTTTTTGTCACGGTGATGTTAATCTAACACATCCATTTCAACATTGAAGAACAGTGAGTTTCACAGGCCAATGTTACACTATATGTTTCTTTAGGAATTTTTAAGCACTCAAGCATATGTAATTATGTAAGAGTAAAGGGGTGAGGAGAAAGTAAAGTATTTGGCCACAAAGATTAATTTTTTCCATGAGACTGAATTTACTATTTTAAAGAAAAAAAAAAATCTGAAATGCCTTTAGTTGGAAAGTTTATAATGTCCCCTTATGGCTCCACAGTAAAATCTTAAAATCAAGATGAGTTTAATCATGCGGCCTCTAGAATCAGACTGTGTAATTTGGACAAATTCCATCACTGGAGACAACTAAAAATATATAAAAAAGTGTCATTTAAACATATCATAGAACAAATAAGGAAATGAGCGATTACTGAATTAAGATCCAGGGCAGTCTGGGAACACTGAGATGTTTCTCCCTGAGGATATTTGCTTATCCAAACTGGCAGTTGATAAGCTGAACAATGTTTTGGGGGGTTAAGAGGACAAAAGTCAGAATGGGGATCATCTTGGGGTTTTCCAGATGATCACTTCTCTTACTAGGGTAAACATGTCTCAGTCTTTAAAATTGGATTAAACTGGTCCTAAATCCTAAGAACCTAATGGGAAAAAAATGATTCTCAGGATAAATAAATAAATAAATAAATGGATTCTCTGGAGAAAGAATATTATTTGTGGCATTACATTGTTTTTTTAAAAACATTTATTTATTTGTGTTATGGCCAGCTCAGCCTGCCTTGGGAGTGGGGCTGGCACAGTATGTGGTGCCAGGGATTGAACTGCAGGCACTTCAGACCACTGAGCTATCTCACCAGCCCTGTGTAGTTCTTATTTATTTATTTATTTATTTATTTAAATAATTTATTCTTTTATTTCTTTTTATCCCTTTCTTTTTATTTACTTTTAAATTTTTTCTTGTGGGACTGGGGTTCAAACTCACGACTTTGCACTTGCCAGGCAGGTACTTATGCCATGGAGCTATCTCCCCAGCCCCTGTTTTTATAAATATGTTTTCAAATGAAATGTGAAGCAGAACTGGAAGAAAAATATATAATCTTTTCTCAACCATTAGCAGGTTTTTTTTTTTGGTACTTTAAAGAAGGGTCTAGGGGCTGGCAGGATGGCTCAGCGGTCTAAAGCACCTGCTTAGGCAGCCACAGGGACCACTGTTCGATCCCCAGCACCACATGCTGTGCCAGCCCTGCCCTCAGGGCAGGCTGAGCCAGCCATACAAATAAATAAATAAACAAACAAAAGTTGTGAAACAAGAAAAATAAAATAAAAATAAAAAAATAAAAAATAAAAAAATAAAGAAGGGTCTACAGGGTGTTCAGGGTCTCACTACTAGATCATACTTGCAGTGATCCACCTATTTATAGCCTCCCAAGAGCTGGGATTATAGACATGTGCCATCATGCCTGGTCTCAATTGCCCTGTCAGTGCACCTCTGGGCCAGAACCACTGTGGCAGGCCCAGGAATCGAACCACTTGCCCCTGTGCCTGCTTGCGGGCACTTTAATCCACTGAGCTATGTAGACAGCCCTTTAACCATTAGTAGTTGAGATACAGTCCTGAAACAAAAGTCAGATTAACAAGAAAAAAATGCAAGTGTGTGTGTGTGTGTGTGTGTGTGTGTGTGTGTGTGTGTGTGTATTACTGAGGACTGAACCCAGAGCCTACACCTTGAGTAAATTATCCAGTTTGAGCTCAAACTTAGATCCTCCTGCCTTGGCCTTCCAGAGTGCTAGATGACAGGTATGTGCCACTGTATAAGTCAGTGTTTCACTAGTGAAACTAATAGAACACAAGATATGCAAATGTCCAAGAAATGACCAGATTGGCTTATGTCGGTCAGCCCCAGAGTTGAATGAGGAGAAATGCAGAGAGTGTATGTACACTAGAGATGTAAGGATTCAGTCCAAGGCCTAGAGCTCACTGCAGTGTCCCATGCAAGTCTTTCTAAGGAGGCCGATGGCTCTCTGATAGAAGGCTTGAGAGTCTATGCAGGAAGACTGAAGGATCCACACTGGAAGCTAGAGTTTGCGCTATTAGGAAGAAGAGTCTACGATGGAAGCTGCAGAGTCTACACTGGTGGTCAGGAGATGATATCAGAGCTGAAGGATAAGATAGGAACTGCTCCAAGAACAGAAGCAGACCCATCTTTCCTCATTTTCTTTATGTCATCCAGGCAATGAGATGACCCAGGATGTAGAACTGCTGAGTTGATTAGCTTTTGCTTTTCTTTCTGTATTTAGGGTAGGGTCTATAGGGTGTTCAGGGTCTCACTACATAGATCAGACTCATAGGGATTCTCCTGTTTACAGACTCCCAAGCACTAGTATTACAGGCTCGAGCCACCACATCTGGTCTCAGTCACAATCTCAGTGAGCCAAGGGGCCAGGGCCAGCACTGCACAGTTGGGATTGAGCCCCAGCCTGGGATTGAGTCCCAGCCATTGTGCGCTGATTTAAACTTCCCTTAACTAAACTTCTTAAGTTGATACAATCAATTAACCATTACAGCAATCACTCGCAGCTAAGTATATTCATTAATACCTGCTATGTGTGTCAAATGAGAGAAAGTCTTCTTTGTTAACACATAATGTTTGTTAAAATAGAATCTTAATAGTAAGAACTAAACCAGTGACAATAAATTAGAAGAGCAACAAGAAAAAAGAGTGAATAGTCCTATCTCTCAAAGGCAGAAAAATTAATGAAGATTTGGTCTCAGGTTTCATCATTATCTTCTGATTTTGTGTTTAAACTGATCAATAGATACATGAAATAATGGAGAATCCATCATACCTACAGGCAAATATAGAAAAAGCACAAAGGAACTGCTTCAGCTTAACTGCCTTTAGCTCAACAATCTTTGTCATTTTAGGGAGTTTTGGTTTCCTTTAATATAGTAAAGTAAAATGAGAAAATAAGGGGATAAAATAAGTTGGAGAAACTAGCAGAAATATCAGCAAACATAAACTCTGAAATCTGGATATTGGAATTCTTAATTTATAGAGTAATGATGTTACTAGGTTTAAAAAGAGTAAAGTTAAGCCTGAAAATTTTTCCAGAAAACATAGGTGGCATAAAAAAACACAATATTTTGCACTATCTTTGACAAATATTTGGAAAGATAATGTATGAGATTTTCTAAATTAAGGACAGACACCAGCAAACAGAGTTCTGATAAACACTGGGTTAGCCAAAGAGATATTTCATAAAAGAATTGCCTAAAATGAATTAAATAGAATTATTTGAAGGAACTAGGAAAAGAGAGACAGATTATTGTCAAAGAATCAACAGATTTGTAGCTGACATTCAGTAATGGTGACTGGAATGATATCTACAAGATGCTGAAAACTATGATGAATAACACAGAAGTAGAAACTAAAAACAACCATTGAAAATGAAATATAGAAAACTTTAAATCAGTAGAAACCGAATTTATTGCACTAATGGTAATTGTGCTACGTATATTTTACATTGAAGGAAAATTTCTGGATGGAAATTTAGAGGTACAGAAAGGAATGGAGATCATGGAAAGAGGACAATCAATACTGTACAAGATAATAATAAGACTGTTTTATTTTGTTTAGTATCTATCTATCTATCTATCTATCCATCATCTATCTAAATGTATTAGTGATTTGATCCTGTCATGGCTAGTTCTAAAATGATCCCCTTAAATTATATGTTTAGAGGTGGGGCTTGGTTAGAAGTGGGGGTTTCACTCCAGACATGGGGGAAGAGATACTGTCATCAGCTGCTCCCCCTTTCTGTCTATGCTATTTGGCTGTCATGGTTTGAATAGCTCTTCTACCATGCTCTTCCATTATGACATTGGGGTCAGCTGACCATGAAGTGAAACCATGATCCCAAATAAAATTCTCTTCCTTTAAGTTGTGGTTGTCATTTATTTTGTCCCAATGACAGTAATGTAACTAATACAAATACAGTGGATCCCCAAAATTCACAGGTTTTATGTTCCTAGAGCACTCATAAATTGGGAAAAACTGATGCGATGAGAAGAAATGGCTCCATATGCTTAATTTTATAGTTTAGACCCTAAATATATAATGTCTCTCACAGTAATTTAATTTAACTTAGTTTAAGGAAACAGTATATAAATAAAGTGATAAGACATGCAGCATATTTCATCTGCATCTTAGGATTTTAAGAATAACAAAACTGAAAATACTCCAGATAGCTACGCCCAGTGCAGCAACCTCTTATGAGAATTCCTATCCAGAAGTGGGTTACTGTACCACAGCCAGTTAATAGCAAGGAGAACTGAATAATACTCTTGCATTGAATACTTGCAAACCTCCTTCTGAAAAAACTAATGTGAAAGTATTTGTAGTTTCCAATTATTAGGTTCTAAGAAAAAATCCATCAACTCTCAACAACTTTGTGGAGATATACTTTACTGGTACCAGGAAGGAGGCTATCACTGTGATTGTACTTGACTACCTGGTCTAGAAACCTTTGGAATTGGTTTGTGGAAGAAACTTGGAAAGACTTGGAGATGCTGGCTAGGAAGCTTTATAATTCAATAAACAGAGACACAGAAAATGATGGGAAATTCTGGGGAGAGCTCAGAAGACCATGCTGATGGGAAAGGCCATGCTCAACAAGTTTCCGATGGGAATAAGGACTCCACTGTCAATATGACTAGAGGTCATCTGAGTTACATCCGGCTCACGTCCTGAAACTGTGGGAGACTAAGATCAAGGGTGATGAACTAATAAATTTGTCAGAGGAAATCTCAAAGCAGCCCAATGTTTGGGCTGTGGCATGGATTTGGCTCCTGAGAAGATGTAAGAGGTAAGAAATGTAGTTTCATTAAAAAACATGTATTTACAAAGTTATGGAAAAGGAGAGCATATGAAAAGATTAGTGAAAAGATTAGAACTAAAAAGATGCTAAACGCTTTACATTGGAATAATGAGACAAATGGGCAGAACACATCTCAGGAATCATCAAGATTCCATCTTTCACAGGAATAAGGGTTTAAAAATGTTAAGATTTTATTTGAAAAGGGTATTCCTGGGACATCTACTTAAGGACCACCTAGGAAATTATCCTCCAGAACTAATTTCTCCAGGCTAGCCATCCAAGTTATAGAAGATTTCTTCAGTGTTTTAAGATATGTGTAGGTGCGGAAAGAAATGACGAGAAGACCCAATGAATGTAGCTTCAGAGGACTCACTGTGATTTGTCTCTCTCAGTGAGCCTAGAACCTTGAAGACTCTTTTTATTCAGCATTAAAAGAATGGCTAAGGAACATACGTCACTACTTTAATAGATACAGCACATTCCAGACATCGAACATTTTATTTTTTATTTTTATTTTTATTATTTTGTGGGACTGGAGTTCGAACTCATGACCTTGCACTTGCCACTTGGAAGTTATGAAATTAATTCCCCTTATTAAAGAAAATGTTTTGTTTTTTCATGGGTAGTTTGGTGCGTATAAGTTACTAGGTGACATGTGAGCCAGTTGGATTGGCATCAGCTCTTTCGTAGATTTAACAAATGTGTTTCTAAAATAAAAATTGGGATTTCTGACTTTTTAGAACATGGATGTATTTTTTCTGCTACATTGTCATGAAAAGTTGTGTTACACCATACATTAATCCTGGGACTCCTCTGTTTTCTATTTCTCAGTGACTTTATCTGCACATACATAAGTAGCTAGGAGTCCCTGGACATGCTGTCCCTCCAAATACCATCTGCTTTCTGTGGAGTTGTATAGTAGAAAGGCCTATAGGAAGACAAGAAAACATGAAGTGAAAATGTCAACTAGCATGGCTACTTTGTTATTATATTCTCTGTGCCTCAGAGTTGAAGAAATAGAGTGAGGGCAAGGCTTTTCTTCCCTTTTTGGGGATCTCATGATGTTTTTAAACTTTTATTTTATCTTTATTTATTTATTTTGTATTTTTTAGGGAAGGCTCTATAGGGTGTTCAGGATCTCACTACTAGATCAGACTCTGTTAGTGATCCACCTGTTCTTTTGTTTGTTTGTTTGTTTTTATATTATGGCCTGCTCAGCCTGCCCTGTGGGTGGGGGCTGGTGCAACATATGGTGCCGGGGATCAAACCATGGTCCCTGTAGTTGCCTAAGCTTTCCTAAGTAGGCAATTTAGATTGCTGAACCATCTTGCTGGCCCCAATGATGTTTTGTTTGTGAGAATAAAATCACATTTTCCACAAAAATGTTTCCTAATCCATTTTGACTGACAATATAGTTGAATGAAAATTTCAGCTGGACTTGTCATGTTCTTGTTTTTTTATCATACAGTATGATAACAAATTTTGGATTTTTTTTTGGTTATTGGTACTACCTTGTCATTGATTTTTAAGAGTGAGTTGAATATGAAGAATTGTATCGGGCAAGGTGGCATACTGTCACACAGATAAACATTCTGAGAAAATCCTGAGGTTTGTGAAATGACATAAAGTCATATGGTCTAAGGACTGGGGAGATAGTTCTGTGGCACAAATGTCTCCCTTCAAATGCAAGGATTCAAACCCCAGTCCCGCAAAAAAGTCATATGGTCTGAACATGCAAAATTTGTGGTTACTTTAATTTTGTTCAATGCAAACTATTCAGAGATAACAATGACATTTTAAAAAGAATTTAACACAATGAAGCACTGGAAGTGTGGCATTTGAGAAACACAGATTTGTATTAATTTGTAACTGAAACATTGCTACATAATAAATCCAAAGCATAGCTTTACCATCTTATAAGTGAAGTGATGTTAGTGGATACCACTGGAGGTGAGGGAGTCTATAGTATGAAAACTAAATGTTACAGTCAGTAAGAATTGCTATGGAATTGGAGCAGGGATGAATGACTAAGAGAGGTCTCATTTATTGAAGGCATCAGGAATAATATGCTGTAATATTGGTATTAAAGGTGGAAAACAGTTGTGATAAATTGTTGATGGAACAATTTTCTTTCTTCTTCTGGCTCCATTACTGAGGAAAAAAAGAAGGAATAGCTTTTACATGTGGAAAGTATCTAGAAGATGCTTGTATTATAACAACAAAACCATGTTTCCTTTTGGGTAACATTTGTCAAACATTTTGAGACTATAGAACAGAATGTCTCATACTTTGATTAACCCCCTTGAGGATCCTTTAGTGATACCAATGTGGCTCCAGATAAAAATGGTCTCAAAGTCCATGGCATCCTGCTCTCCATTCCTCTCCTCTTGTGATTTTTGTCTACAGGGATCAAATTTCCTTCCATTTGCTTGGTATGAAGAAACTTACTCAGGTCTCATGAATTCTTCTATTTTTGTTCAGTTTATTTTCTGGTTTTCCCCAGAACAAGCTTTCTTTTTCTGAATCCCCTGAACCCTTCTCACTTTTTCCTGGAAGCTACATTGCCTAGCCTTTGACTGACTTAAACCCATCTGCTAAGCCATTCTTGTTGTATTCTTTGCACTTGCAAAATGAATAATATTCTCCCAATTTACAATTCAATGAACAATTTCTTTCCCTTCCTTCCTTCTTCTCTCCTTCTCTGCCTTCTCTCTCTATTCTCTCTGTTCTACCCCCATCCTGCTAACTAAGATTCACCAGCTCTCTTGTCATTTCCTCAGGAAAGAACAGAGGAATATGTCTTTTAATCTCTTTTGCCACCTATTTAGCAATTGGTCAAGGAAATTTTGTATCTTCATTTTTTATATCAAAAGATTCTTCAGTTATGTTATCTATTCTTCCAATATCTAATTTAGAGATTTGCCTAATTGTGGATTTCTCCCCATGTAACATAAGCTACACTTAATTGTTTTATTGAATAAATTACACTTAGTAGAGTGAAACAGAAAGTATCTTTGATGCATTATTTTTCTCTTCTTTCTAACCCCTGGGATAAAATTTTGGTAGAGGTCAATGCTTATGAAGTCCCATTAAATAATAGAAAACATAGTATAGACAAATACCACAGCTGAGAGATTTTATTCTTTTTTCTTTCTTTTGTAGGATTAAGGTTCAAATTCATGACCTTACAGTTGCCAGGCAGGCACTTGTGCCATGGAGCTATTTTCCAATTCCCAAGGGATTTTATTTAGTTTAAATTTATTTTATACTTTGTCGTGCTTTTAGGGATGTGTAAGTATTACTATGATATAATACTTTTCTTTACTATGATATAATACTTTCCTTTTTCACCTATATGAAACTCTAAACTTACTTTTGCTTTTTTATTTAGTCACGAGTTGGGTAATTTGCCCCTATGTCCTATGAGTCCGACAGAATGTACATTACTTTTTTGAAGGATTCTTTTGCTATCCCTTCAATAGGCTTCAGATGAGAGGGAGCTTAAGATACTTTAGTAACTACACATAATAAAAATACTCCTTTACAGCATCTTTCCCTCTCATTTTATCTGAGCCATACATTTTTTAAATTAAAATACTGAGTTTATTTCACATGTATATTTGGCTCCCTACCATCTTCATGTCTGACCACCACTACTACTATGTCTTATCATAGAATTCCACATATACTTAAAGCCAAGCAAAGAGTGGAGTTCCATCTCTGAAAAACTAAACAGGCATTTCAGACAACACGTTCTTGACAATGGGACTTGGACAACATTTATCAAAAACAGTAGAGAAAGTTCTCAATTTGCATTATAAAAAGGATAGCCAGATAGCCACCGTTACAGAAATGAAAGAAGATGGAAAACTTTAACAAACTGCTTGAACTGCCTTCTTAAAGAGACTTCCTCCAGTGCCAGAGATCTTGAATAGCCTCCTGCTCAGTCATCCGGAAGCAATTCTTCACATAATTGATGAACTTGGCTTCCACATTGGGAAGAGAACCACTTTTTTCTCTACTTGCTTGCATTTTTGTTTTAATGTCTTCTACAGAACTAGGCCCTTTGGGTGTTTTAGGAGTCTGTTCCTGTTTCTTGAAGGATTTCTGCCCTTTTGATCTTGGCGTTGATGGTTTTGAGTCTTTTTCATTCAGGTTTGAGTTTTGTGTATTTTTGGCTGGAGTATCTCACATCAATTTCTTCGCTGGAGCTTTCTCTTCAGTTTCTTCATCATCAAAATCATCCTCATCATCTTCATCATCCTCATCCTCGTCTTCATCATTTTTTGTTATCTTCATCAGCAGCTAATTTCATTTTTTTCTGTGTAACCTTGCTGCCACCTCCAAGGGCAGATCGCCTTCCAGATACACTTAAAAGTTTTATATCTTCCTTTTCCTCTTCTGACTCTGCAT
>PVJA010022787.1:0-33819 GCA_004027025.1 Myocastor coypus | reverse complement strand
CCGTGGCCAGCTCTGAGCTCAACCCCGGCTCCATGTTCACCCTGGGTCCCATGCTCGACTCCTGCCTGGCTCAGCAGCGGCCTGAGCAGCACCAAGGGCCCACTCCCACCTGTTGCTGCTGTGCAGCTGGCTCAGCTTGGCCCTCTGCTCCTGCAGCAGCTCCTCCAGCCTGTCAGTGCTCTGCAGCCTCTCCAGCATCTCGCGTTCCACGTATGATGATGTCTCATTCAGGTCCTGTACCAGGGAACAGGAGGTGGGTGCTGTGTGAGCCCTGCAGGAACCCACCAGAGGCCATCAGCCTGCCCACAGGCCTGTCACTCCCGACTCTTGCTGACCAAGAGCCATGCTCCAAATCGGCCCTCCCTGTGGTCACTCGTGCACACACACACAGGTCCTGCCTGAGCACCTCACGTCCTTCCTGCATTTTCCCTCTCCCATCACTGCCTGTCACAGCTCCAGCCCTGCTCCCCGGGCCCGGAAGGATCATCCTTGGCCTCACAGCAAGTGCCTCCAGCCAGCCCTGCCACGTGGTCGCCGGTAACTTCCCTTCACGGACCCTTCTTTAGCCCTGAGTCTGCGGCCTCCCGCCCAGTGTCCTGCACTGGCCTCCTCACAGGGTTCCCCAGCCCACCCTTCTCCACTCTGCCATTCCTGCTCAGCAGCCTTTCCCAGTGTGGCTGCTCTGCTCACAGTAGCCCCGCTGCCCCGCCTGCCCTCACCATGGCCCACCAAGCCCATGGCTCTGGCTGCCTGATCACCTTTCTGCCCACCTGCTGCTCTCCCGTGGTCTCTCCAGCGCGCTGGTGGCCGCCCACCTGCTTAGCATACACCTCCTCCCTGAGGGGCACACGCTACCCACTGGGTGGGCCTCCAGGGCTGCTCCGCAGTGGTGCCTCCCAGCCTTGCAGGGCACCGGCAGCTCTGTCCTGCCCACCACGCTTAGCATATCCGCTCTCCTCTCCCAGCACAGTCACCACATAAGCTGCCCGATCCTCATGCTCTTCACTTTCTTGGCCAACTCCATGGGTTCCAGTCATGTGTCTGTCTTGTTTGTGTGTCAGGAATCAGACCTGGCACACAGTGGGTGGGGTGCAGCGAGTGTCTGCCCCCTTGTCCTCACCTGTGCACCCATTCCTGTCCCCTGTTCCCACCTTCTCACTGGTCGGGGACTCATCGGCCCTGAGGCCTGAAGGATTCTTCACCCTCTGTCCTCCTCAGGGACCTACACCCCTGGAGGACAGATTGTGCGGCTCTCCCTTGCTTGGTACCCAGAGCAGCCCAGGCACGACACACATACAGGCCAAGAATCCAGGCCACCAAGGCCCCTGCCCAGAAGGCAGTAGCACTGGGCCTGGGTCCTCAAAGAGGGCAAACAAGGGCCTAAGGCCCAGAAAGGCCTTGACCTAGCCCAGGGACAGAGGTCAAGGCAAGATCCCAGCCCAAGCACCCACCCGCCTTCTTTCTCCCCATTACCTGAACCTTCGTATGCATGAGCTTGAGGATCTGGGCTGTGATCTCCTCCAGAAGGCTGGTGCTCAGCTGCAGTACGGAGGTCGTGTGGTTCTGAACTATGTTTTGCTGGGCCTGCTGAAGCTCTGACCTCAAGATTGTTCTAATGTACTCCTTCAGCTATGGAGAAACAGCAAACTAGGTTCCAGATGCAGCCTGGAGAAGCCTCTGTCCCTCCCAAGTGTCTCCATGCAGAGCCACAGAGCAGCCAGGGGCTTAGAATGTGCCAGATCAGGCCACTGCCACCCCTCCCCTGGACCAACCCTACGTCTTTCCTTTTGTCTCTGGGCTTCTGCCATTCTCCCTTCCACAGCCACAGGGACGCGGCTAAGCCTAACTCCAACCACAGGCTCCTTGCTCAAAGCTATCCATGTTGCTATCTCACTAAGAGAAAAGCCAAAGCGATACCCTCTCCCAGGCTCTTCATGCCCAGGCCTCCTACCACACTCCAATTACCACTCTCCAAACTGGACTGCAAGTCCTTCTGTTCTCTCTTGCCCTCTAAAATTTCAAGTCCATGAGGCACAGAGTTGACTTTATTCACCACTTTATCTCTGTCTAGCACAATTCTCGGTATGCAGCAGATGTTTCCTAAACATGTGCTCAGTGAATTGATGCTGAAGGGGGACACCAAAGGTCAGAGCGCCGGCCCCATGTTGTGCTCTGGGCCCAGCTTCCCAGGGGAGAGCAGCCAGCAGGAGCAGGGCTGTCCCTTGTAGGCCCATCTGCCATCTGCTATGCTGCCTAACTTCCGGCCTTGTCTATCTGCCAAGCAGGATTGGACTCTGGTCCCCAAGGGTCCTAGGATCCCACACACTGTCATGCATTTCGTTGACAGGGCTCTTCTTTCCTACAAGCCAGGAAACAGGGCTGGCGTAAAAGCAGGCTCTAGACACAGCACCACAGTGCGTCCTTGGGCTTGGAGCCTGCAGGCAGAGCGTGCGCTCTTTCCCTCTGTCCCGACACCATGGACGGCTCTGTTGCGTTCTTGCTGGCTCTCACCACCATCCTCACCCTGTCCTTGGCTCCTTCCCTCACCCTCTCACCCAGTCTTCAGGGAGGCCCTACAGGGTGGGAGGTAGTTCCAAAGATCCCTGGGAAAACCAAGGCTCCTCAGTGAGAAGTGGTGAACTGGGCTGGGACCAGGCTAAGGCCTCTTTGGTCTCCTGCTGGGAGCAGCAAGAAGCCAGGAAGTTGATCAAGTGTGTGTAGGTGGGACTAGGCCTCGCGAGCCTAAAGCAAACAAGCTACCTCAAGGCTGAGAAAAACGTCCTGTCTGGTTCAAGCCAGCTATTAGTTGCTAAGCAACCTTGTGTCATGTGATACAAGCTTTGCAAAAATACGTATAAAGGATCAGTTTTTTTGTGTCCAGCGACTTAGTCTTGCCCAGACTGGCGACCACCTAGCCCAGCTTTTCATCTTCTTGTCTTTCTCATTCCTACCACTGTGTCTCCCAGGGTAGAACCCTTTGTAATAAGACCGACGGATCCCTACAGTCTCCTGCTAAGTGGGTTCTGATACCAGCACCGTTTGGGAGCTGGTTAGAAATGCGCATTCCCAGGCCCACCCAGGCCTCTGACTCAGGGGCTCAGGCATCCCAGCTGTCTGCCCGTCAACAATTTCCTGCTGGTTGCAGGGTACAAAGCCTGGGTATGGAGACTGCAGGGAAGGGAACTTCCCCAGCCTTTGGCCCTCAGATCTCAGTCTCTTTCCTCAGCGTCATTCATTACCCCTTCTGGTCTCTCTCAGTGCACAAATGTGATCGTCCAGCTCCCACCTGAAATAACCACAGCCCCTCCCACAGCCTCTCCAGTTCCTGCGCTTCCTGCAGCCCCAAACTCCATGTTCGCTCCTCCACACCCAGCCTACCTTAAACACACTAACATGTAGCTCTGGAGCATTTCATGCAGACACAGAAGCTGAAACACTAACCACGATGTTGAATCCGTTCACCCCCATGTGTCACTCTGGCCCCAGGAAACCCCCTTGCAATTTAAGATAGGCATTTTATCCAATTATGAGCTTAGGCCACAAACCAGATCTGTCCCTGTGACTTCATGGCCCACTAAAATCACAAATATTTTCTTACAGTGATTGAGTGTCTTCAAAAAACAAAAGTGAGTGTTTTTTTCTCACTAGAACTTTGGAGTCATGAACAGCTACTGCCTGGCCCTGGTTTCCTGTCTCTCCTGGCCACGGCAATGGCCATTCTGTGGAGGGGCAGAGAGAAGGCAGAGGATGATGGCTGTCCCTGGCTGGGAGACACTGACAACATGCTGTGGGCAGCCCTCTCTCGGCCTTCCCAGAACTTACCCTGCATCCAGGTGGGGAGCCAGTGACCACCCCCCCTTGCTTCCTAGCAGGGGGAGTGACAGCTGACTCTGGGTCCCAAAGTCCACAGTGCACCTGGAGGCTCTGTGTTTGACCACTGGGCCACCCAGCCCAGCACTCTGTCCTGCTCAGCACTCCTGGGGCAGCTGTTTACCCAGGTGAGAGGGTGAGCCAGGCTCAGAGCTGAAATACAGCCCATGCCTGCAGCCTTCTGTCATTGGGTGGGAAACCCAGGAGGAGCACCTGTGGGAGAGTGTCTGCCCGAGAGGGTCTGCCCTCCTCCTTGCTTCCCTTTGCTCCCCCGGGCGGCCCAGTAGGCTTGTGTCTTCCCTGGTTGTCAAACCACTGTTCTCTACTCTGATGGGCATGCAGTCAGGCCCTCCATTCTCCTGCTACTTCCGGAAGATGCTGTTTTTGGAGAAGGGGGACATTGAACTGGAGTGGCTACCATCAGGAAGGGAAGGCTTGGCCCCTTATTTGCATACCCACATTCACAGCGAGCTCTCAGCTCTCACCCCCATTGAAACCGACCTGCAGGTGCAGTACAAGCAACCCTCCTTCTGCACCTCTGGGGCTTCAGTCTAGGAGAGTTTTCTCCTGTGTGCTGTGCTGCTGCGCCCTCTGCTGCAATACAGTCCACATTACAATCAAGACTCACTGTGGAGTTTCAGGGAAAGGGAATTGTGGGGTCCAAAAGTCCTCAAAACCTACTTGAGATTTTTACTGAGCAGAGTACACGGATCAGTCATTTCTAAAATACAGTGAATGCAGCCAACAAGGACCAGCGCCCTTTTGAGCTGACCTAGAATTGACCTATGATATCCAGAACAAACTGGCATCAGACAGTCATAGGGGTGGCAGTCACTAGCAGCTGGCTGTGTCAACTGTTGGCATCCAGCATTACCTGGTGTCATCTGATGACATCAGGCCTGCTAGCAGAGCTGATTCATGAAATCTGTTTGATCCTGGGGGCCAAGGGAAAAGACAGGCAGGAGACAGAGGCAGCCAGCCCTGGTGGGAGAGGGAAAGAGAGAGGGAAAGAGATGGAGTGGGTGTGTGGTGTCCCAGGGAAGCCAAGAGGACAGTTTCTGGAAGGATGACACTGGCCTCCAATGTTAAATTTGTGAACAGTCAAGGAAGATGAAACTTAGGCTGTTGGACTTGGGAACTGGAGTGGCCTCGGATCCAGGGGTCAATGGAGTGGGAGAGAAGGGGCAGAGCCTATGGCCTTCTGGGAGCTGGGAAGAGGCTCCAGACCCTCTTCCTTCCCTTGTCCTCTGCCTCTTCTTCCTTCTTCTCTACCCAAAGGACCCTGGAGTGTTACGGACAACAGAGGCCAAGGACTCACAGAGAGACCAGGAGACTGGGGCGAGGGTCCCACAGGAAACTGTGGGGCACAAAAGACTCTAGGCCCTGGGTATGAGGAGCAGTTTATACACAGCAACAAACTCCTTCCCTAGGAACCCATAGAAGGGGTGGGACCCACTGGGTGCACTGTGATCTCTGCAACCTCCAAGTCCCACTCAAGCAGGAGATCCCTGTCTGAGGAGGGGATGGACAGGGACAGGCAAAGATGGGGCTGAAGGAGGAGCCAAGCCTTGCGATGCCTCAGAGCACACAGAGACAGTGGATTGGGGAGGTGAATACAGAGTGCAGGGCAGCCTGGAGCCCGTTCCCTCTTGGCCTTCTCTGCTGGAAGGCCAAGACTGTTCTCCAGGAGTATGGGTATGTGGGGTGGGGGAGTGGAGTGCATGTGGCTGAGGGGTGGTGAAAAGGTATGAGGGGGCGGAAGGCAGCGGAGGGACAGGGACAGGGACAGGGTCCATGGTTGAGTGCATAAAGCCATGTATGCAAAGGTAGGCTGCGAGCAGGCACGGCTTCTCCACACTGGGAGTGGGTAAATGCAGCCAGTGCGGGAGACAGCCCTTAGGGAATGTGGGCCGAGCTCCAGGCCCCCACTAACGTGGCTGCCTGCGGCATCTTTCTGCAGCTCCACTTGCACTGTGTCACACTATGTGGCACTGTAGGTGAAGGTGTCTCTGTGCATGCTGTGGTAAATATGCACATGAAGGAACTAACTCTCCTGGGTGGACTGAGACAGCTGGGAAACCTCAGGGGCAGAAGTGTCCTCCCTCTTCTTCCAGGGAACATGCTTCCTTGCCATCTGCTGGCCCATCCGGGCTGTCTGTTGCTGGACACACTAGGTCCGCACCCTCCGCTCTGCAGGCCCTGGGCTGTCTTCTCTTGGAGACTCCTACTTAGGGGCCACAACCAGCTGTACCCTGCACCCCATGGCCACCTCTGGGTAACACCTTCCAGAGCCAAGTCCACCCCCTTCAACCCTGCCTCACTGGGACACAGAGCAGGTGATCATTGCTGGCTAAAGGGCAGGGACAGTGAGTGGAACCTTCCACGGCCCTGGCCTTGGCCCATATTGCTGCGCTCCTGACTTCTGCCCTCTGCCTCCCTGCATCTGATTGACCAGCACAGATAAATCACTTCCCCCAGAATCAGCCTCTCTGCCCTCCCCAGCTCCAAGCTGCCCTGGCCTCCCAGTCCCCAAGCATGTGACTGCATTCTGTCCTTGCAGCCTGGGCACTGACATGTGTCTCAGTGGGAACATGCCAGCGGACACCTGCTTCATTTGTGCTCTGGAGTCAGAAGCCACGTCCTCTGGGCCACTCTCCCAAGCAATCTGAGCTCAGCCACACCACTGCCTCCTCCCCTCCTTCTCTTGGCATCACCCTCTGACCAGCAGACATCCCTTCGTGGCTGCTTTCTGTCCTCATCCAGAATGGACAACCTGCCCTCTCCCTGCTGTCTGCTCACCTACGCTGGCCCTGGTCTGTGCTCAGCCAGAACACACGTCTGTGCTGAGGCAGCTTCCCTGCTCTGGCGCTGCCCTGTGTTGTGTTTTGGCATCAGGTCGCACTGTCCCCCTCTTGGACATCCCATCCCAGTGTCTGCTTCCTAAGGCCCGACACTGTACCAGCAGGACTCTGCACCGCACGCTACACCCGCTGATGGGGACAGCCCTGAAGCTGCCCACACTTCCCAGCCCGGTCATACCTGCTCCAGCCTCTGCGTGCTGTTCCTCAGTGCGTTCTCCAGCTTTTCTGTCTGATGGTCAAACAACAGCCTCATTTGCTTCATGAGTGACTCTTCTTGCTGGGTGCTGTTGGAGGCTCCCATCGTGGTGGATTTGGGGCAACACTGAAGCTGTGGCACCCGGAAAGTATAGCTGCACTGGCCACGTTTGAATTGATATGCCACCATACTGCTGCCTGTCTGCTGTCCCTTTTTTTGGGCTGCAACTATGGTGGCCATCAGGCAAAGAAGGCTGCCCAGCAGCATGGCTGGCTGGAAGAACATCCGGAGATGCATGATGGGCTGAAGAGTCTGCTCAGAGCCCCCACAGGCTGTCTTGCCTGCTCTCCAGCCTTGTGCCTGGGACACCAGTGTGGCCTGTGTCCCTGAAGGGGATAGGTCCTCAGAGCAGATACAATTGCCCACACCTATGTGACTAGCTCTACCAGTGGCTACTTATACTGCAAGTTGCATAGCTGCAGGCCATCCTGGCCTCTGCTCCCACCCCAGGCTGTCCCTCATGTATGTGCCTCAGTGTCTTCCTTCCTGTCCTTTCTGCCGACTTTGCCCTTGAGGCCTGAGACTGTCCTGCAGGGACATGGGCTCTCGCAGAGTGGTGAAAGGAAAACAGGCAGAGACAGGCACACGGTACACTCCCAAGTCCCGCAGCTCTGAGCCCAGGGTATCCAGACTCCCTTCCAGTCTCTGTCACTCACTCTCTCCTCCAGGGCCCGCCTTCCCAAGGCTGGGGTCTCAAGTGTCAGCCTTCAGGCTGGCCCTTCACAGCCTCTCCACTACTGTCTTTAGGTTCCCTCTTATCTTGGGACAAAGAAAAGTGACCCCCAAAGTGCAGAGTGGGGCAGGGTGAGGCTGTGAAGAGGTGGCCTAGCCATGTGTTGCCAGAGACAGATGTGTGGGTGCCCCAGGGAAGCAAGCTCCTGTCCCAACCTCTCTCTGAGGGCCTGGGCCCTGGGATGGCCTGGCCAGTATGCTGTGATCATGATGAGAAGTTGTCCTGTCCTGGGGTAGACTGTCAGAGCTTGGGTGGAATGGAGGGGCATGGGGAGGAGAACCCGGGGTGCAGCTGTAACTAGGCAGGCAAGCACCATCCCTGCTGTGGACAGCAGCTCTCACCAGGCCCCAACCTGTGCTGCTGCTCAGGAGCCACACAGTCGGGCCTGTTATGTCAGAATCACCCAATGGACACTGTCATTTTCCCAGCCCAGGTGTCCCTTCTTCTGCAGAGGGCAGAGCAGCAGCCAGGACCTGAAGCTCCCTTGCCACCACCTGCATGCCCTCCCAGCCCTGTGGCCACTCTCTCAATGTCTGTCTCCTGTTCTCTGACCAGACTCAGGGAAGTCTGCTTGAATGTTTGCTAAATGAATACACCCCACTGTTGGATGGCAGCTGGAGCTGCAGCCTCCAGCCAAGACTCAGGTTGCCAGCAGGGTGGGGACAACAGGAAACTACCCTATGGCTTGTTCTGAGTGACTGGCATCAAGGCACTGAGAATAAATGAACCAGCCCTCCAGGTTGCAATCATTTTGCCAGTCCACTACCACCATGAGGCAGGCCATAGAAAACCCTCTAAAGAGTTGAGTTTTTGCTCAAATAACTCAGGGAGAAAAGAAACTTGTTCACCACGCTAACTGAAAGATTTAGGGGTTCTAGCTTGAGATGAAGCTGGATCTAGGTGTTGTGTGTGTGTGTGTGTGTGTGTGTGTGTGTGTGTGTGTGTGTGTGTGTGGTTGGTTGGTTGTTTTTTGGTTCATTTTTTGTTTGTTTGTTTGGTTGGTTGGTTGGTTTTGTATTTTGGCCAGCCAAGGCTTCTCCATGTGGGAGTGGGGATCTAACTGTGGTCCCCGGCACCTGAAAGAGTTTGCCAAATCATGTGCTTTAACCAAGTGAGCTATCTGGCAAGCCCCCAAGGTGCTTAAATGGTACTAGGAGTACTTTTCTCCAGACTTTTGTTGTCCTCATTCACTACATCCCCTGATAGCTCCCGCCACCACCATCAGTATCACTGGTGACAACAATTGCCATCTACCAACTCCAGTAGCTGAAGAAATTCAAGCTAGGGTCACAGGTCCATTCCTGGAGCAATACTGCAGCCACAGGAAAGAGGAGCACTAGGTAGTTGGGCTTGGTTATGTGTCCAAGCCAGCAGCTGTGGTGTGGAGAGAACTTGGGGAGCCTCATTCTCAAGGGACCTCAGGGAAGCAGCCAGGGGATGGGGTTGCTGGGCAGACAACACCCCCTGCTTCCCACTGCCTCCTACCCAGGCTACTCCCCAAGTGAACCTACTTCCAGGTGGGCCAGGGTGACCTTTATGTCACCTTGAGCTCCTAGGGAAACCTGCCCTGAGTGCATGGCTACTGTCCTGAGAGAACTGATCTCCCAGCCTCTTTGGATAAAGGGGTAGAAATGGACCCTTCCTGGAGGGTCACTTGCCAATTTGGCCCTCTCAAGTGTCTGGAGGTATCAGGGGACTGCTCGCACTCTGACTCTCCATTGTCAGCTATCACTTCTCTGGTGCAATACACCACCCCACCTACCACCCTTTCCTTCAGGGCCTCTCCAATCCCAGCACTAAGGGTTGCAGGCCTCTCATGCTGAGCTGTCCTTGTCCATAGGCACACTCAGAGCCACTGATGGGCACAGAGGAAGGAGCTGAGGGCTGGCCACACTGGGAGACTGTCTGCAAGTGTCGCGGTGCATCTTTCCAACCCAGACTACTGTCATTCGTCATCTATCTCCTGGCTTTACTTTCCACCCTAGTCCCAGAGCTATGGCCCAAGTGATGCAGTGGAGGACCCTAGCGCTGTATGCGGAGGTTCCCTGTGACCCAGGCCCAGATCATAGAATCTCTGCATTCGTAGGGTTGCATCTTGGCTCCAGTTTAGCATAAGAGCACAGTTTCTTCATTTGTAAAACAGGAAGAACAACCCTGCACAGGCTGCAGTGGAGCTCTCTGGTGTCCCGTAGCCAAGTCACCAACACTTAGTGGCTAAAACAGTGACAATACCAACTACCCTCAAAGCTGCAATCTGGGTCGGGTTGAGTGGCTATTTGACCCCACTAACTCCGTCACTCTTGGGATTACCTCAGATTTCACAGAGTTGCAAGCTTCCTCACGAGCCTTAACACCTTAGTTATTCTTCTCTCATTGCTGGGACAAACACTCAACACTCAAAATGAGGGAAAGAAAGGTTTATTTAGCTCACAGTTACTGGAGGTTTCAGTCCCTATTCAGCTGGCTCCAAGGCAGAGGCACATGGTAGAAAACCTTTCATGGCAGCAGCTAAGAACAGGAGAAAAGGTAGAGGTAGCAGCAGCTCAAGCAGCTAACTACTCTTCCTCCCTTACATTGAAATGCAAATCACCTGCCCCAGGGGAGGTGCAGCACCCACACCCACAGTAATCATTTACAAATTCCAGAAGCCACTAAATGACTGCATGAGGCTTTGAGGGGACACCCACACACAAACCACAACACTTAGTAACCAAGGTGAGCATGGCTTTAGTCTGCTGTCTTTCCTTATCCAGTTCTTTTTTGTTCTCTACTCAATCTCGTTATCAAGTTATTGAGCACCAAGTAAGTTTCATCAACCAATTGTTCTGTTTTGGTTGTGGGGCCTGCTGGAGTTTCTGGAGTCTTTTCCTAATATCTAGAGCTGAAGGACTGATAAAACACTGCCTTAGTGTAGTCTGACCCCCTACACTCAGAGTCTAAATGAGTGCACTGACACGCCCGCCCCCTCTGTCAGCCCCTCACTCGCCTGGTCTCCACCTCCACCCAGCCTGCAATTCTCTTGACCACTGGCTTACAACGCCGAGCAAATGCAGAGCCTAGCAGGCACAAGGGCTGCCGCAGACCTTCCATGCACCGGAGCCTTAGCCCACGCGGTCCCAGGCCCCCAGCACTCAGGCCCCCCGGGTGGAGGTTGAGGGATCCTAGGGAAGGGCTGTTGGGGACACCGGCGCCGTTGAGACAGGGTCAGCTGCCCTTTGCAGAAAGTGTGCCCTGGATCGGATTGGAGCATAGCGGGGCTGGTGCGGGGCTTCTGCGCTGGACCCTGGGATCACCTGGAGACAAGAGCCCTGGCTTTATTTCAGGATGGGGTAGGGTGGAGAACCCTGACTTGAGGAATGGGGGTTGGCGGGAAGGAGGACCTGAGCCTGGGGAGGACCCAGGGGCAGTCGCCCAGAGACCATAAAGGCTTGAAAATAAGGCACGCCTGACCATTTGTCTTGCTCCTTAGGGTAGATATAGTTGAACTACGGCATCTATTTCCAGTTGTCAATGACTGGCCATGTCTGATTTTTCCCCAAATGGATGCTTAGGCCATTTTTAGTACCTAGAAATACAGTATGATTCATTCCATTGGTCAAGAAGATACTTGATCAGGGACTCAGAAGAAACAGATGGGATTCTTCCCATCTGTAGATAGAACAAAAAGTAGGATCTAGGTTTAGCCTTTGGGGGTTAACTCAGTCAGGCAGCACTTCCCTCCAGGGTTTTAACCTGGCAGGGCATTTCCTTCCAGGAGTCTAACCTGATGAGGTTAGAGTTACCTGGGGTTGAACATCATTATTTTGCTTTATTTTAAAAAGCTTTTAGTAGCTAGAGAGATAGCTCAACAGCATAAGCACTACCTGGCAAGTGCAAGGTCCTGAGTTCAATCCCCATTACCACAAAAAGTTAAAATAAATAAAATAGAAAGTAAAACCTTTTAATAAAAACAACACAGAACTTCAAAGCAGGATGATAGGAAATTAATAATGGCTATTATATTGCACACTGTTATCTTCAAAGTAGTTTTCCAGATTACCAAACATTGGCATGTAAAATTGATCGATGTAAGCACTAACTGCTCCTTTCAATCAATGAACTAATAGAAATTAATAGTACAATTATCTTAATCCTTTCTCTCCTTTTTTTTCTCCTTTCTTCTATCCTAGTTTTTCTTTTCTTTTGAGTAGTTTCTTTCCCTTTCACCATATCTTTTGAACTTTTTGGATTTTATTAACTCTTTCTTACTCTAGGGAGACAACATATGTACATCATTAATTATAAGTGAGCAGCAGAGCTACTTCCTTTGCACCCATTGTATTTCTCCTATGACACAACTCAGCTTCTGGCTGAAGAGCTCAGACTTGGGGTGCCTTAGTTTCCAAATGTCCTTGGCCCAATTGAAAAGGGAGCAAAGGATAGCTCAGTGGATTAAAGGCCTGCTTAGGCAAGCTTAGGCAAGCACAGGGAGTAGGGTTCTATCCCCAGCACTACATGCCACATCAGCTTCGCCTCAGGGTGAGCTGAGCCAGTCTGGGCATGGTGGTGCATGCCTGTAATCCCAGCACTGGGGGTGGGGTGGGGGGGCCTGGAAGCAGGAGAATCACAAGGAGTTTCAGCTGCATAGTGAGACCCACCTCTAAAGAAATCTCAGTTCACCAAATTAGGCCACAAAGCATGCACATCTGGAGGCAAACATCTGGAAATGGAATCAGGCACTATGCAGATTCGGCTAACACAGGTCACTCATCCTTGCATTCAGCAGTTTCAACTTAAAGCCACGAATATCACCACAAAAGCAAAACTGAGCTTTTTAAAGAGGACTCCATATCAATATCAGTAAAGTACTCCAGGAAGAAAGAGCTCTAGATGAGGCTTTAAACCCAGAGCAGCTGAGGCAGGGGGAGCTGGCTCCACTGCTCACTCACTGGCTTGCAAGCCCCAGGGGCAGGAGCTTTAAACAGGTCAGTTCCTCTCTTTTCATGCAGGAAGACACAGTAGCCCTCAGCCCTGTTTTGGGTTACCCAGAACTGACAGCTAAGCTAACGGAGCACTCTGGCACCTCAATATCTGAGGATAAAGCGTCAGAAAAGGAAAAGAAAGGTAAGAACACCTCATTAAAAGGAGACACTCCACATGAACCCCTGGCCCCTGAGGAAGCACAAACACTGTTGGTGTTAAACAAGGGGCTGTCCAAGTCCAGGGCAAGGAACCAGAACTACACAGAGAAAAGCACGAGCTCAGAAGGGTAAGCTTCACACCTTCTAGTCCCCTGCAGTGGGCAGCTGTGCCAAAGCATCCATGTATCAGTCCCCTTCATGCAGGCCCAATGACAGGCCTGGCCCCTGCTGTCTCCCACAAAGACAAAAGCCTTTTGTCTCACACTCTAGATTTTTCCACATGGCAACTGGTCCACTTCTCCCAGAAACCCATTTTTCACATAGAAAAAGGAAGAGAGAGGGTAGTACCATGGCTTGGAGTATTACTTTCCTTATTGGCTAGGTTGTCTGGTTATCTGCTACTACTGGGGTCCCAGGGTCTCTGGGTTGCTGATATTGTCAATATCTGGTAAGGACTCCTGAGGTTTGATAATGTTGTCCTGACTATCTCATGAAATTTTATAGCTGAGCTGGCAAAATATAGTCCTGATTCTTGTGTTTCATAAAGAATTGTCATGCATGCACCTGACTGAATGTAGTTTAGCAGCTATATTTATTAAAGTTATGGTATACAACCACTGGAACATGGAGAAGGGGGACGGGGGGAAATGGGGCCTTCACAGCTTCTAGTATTTATTTATTTTTTTTTATTTTATTTATTTATTTGTCTTTTTGAGACAGGGTCTCGCTATGCAGTTGAGGCTGGTCCTGAGCTCACTTTTGTAGCCCAGGCTGGTCTCGAACTCGCACCAATCCTCCTGCCTCAGCCTCCCGAGTGCTGGGATTACAGGCATGAGCCACCACGCCCGGCTAGCTTCTAGTATTTAAAGGGTCAGATTCCATGTTCTGAAGTACCTCCCACTGTCTCTGTCACTGGTGTGAGTCATCTGACATGCTGGGCATCATATCTGGATAGCTGCTCATACTCAGTGACAGTCTCTGGTTCCCAGGGCTTGAGTTGAGTGTGCTATACTCAGGAGTCCAGGCCTGGTACCTTGGCAGCTGGTGGAGCTGACAGGATCATGGTGCATGTTCCTTCCCAAGTTGATCCTAGGGAAAAGGATGATGAGCAAAGAGACTTCACCAGCACTAAATCTCTGCAGTGGAAGACAAGATTTCCCTTCACTCTAGGTTGTGTTTCCATTACCTGTTGAAGAGTCTGTTGGAACTTAGCCATTGAGGTGATATATTTTTGTAAAGTATTTATGCTCTATCAAAAATAAAATCAGTAGTGGGCTAGTGAGATAGCTCAGCAGTCTAAAGCACCTGCGTAGGCAACTGCAGGGACTGCAGTTTGATCCCCTGCACCATATCCTATGCCAGCCCCACTACCCAGGGCAGGCTGAGCCAGCCATAACAATAAATAAAGCTAAAAAAATTAAAAGGAAAATCAGTAGTAAGAAACAGATCTCAGTAAAACATTTAAAATTGGCTCAGGCCTAGAATTTGAAACATATTTCTTACTTTGAAAAAGCTACAGGTAGTGAGACCACTGTAGGTGAGTTTATTGAGCCATACTTTGAAGATACGTCTTCAGGGTCTCATTCATTTTATTTTGTACCTTTCCCTGACATTGTGGTGTTCCTTCACAGTGAAGGTGATAGGAAATGTCCCCTGCTTGAGACACTCCCCCTGTGACTATTGTTTAAAAGATAGGCCTGTGAACTCTTAGGAAATCCTAATCTGGGGACAATTTCTAAGGCCAAAACCTTTATTGCCTATTGTACTTACTGTATTTATTATGGTTTGTGTGCAGATGTCCCTCGTAAAGCCACATGCAGCTATAGATACAGGCTTCTAGAGTTTGTGATCGATTGATGATCCAATGCTGGGATTACAGGCGTGAGAGCTACGCCCATGCTGGGGCAGGTAGCCTGCATACAATATAAGAAAGGCTTGCTCTCTGCTGTCCCTTCATTTTTGCTTTCCTGCTTGTGCTGCTTTCTACTCCAAGTAACTGTTTCCCTCTGCTATGCACCTCTCTGCTGTGGAGCCAGCCAAGTACGGACTGAAACCTCCACAAACTGTGGTCTAAATAAACCTTTCTTTCCTTAATTTTGTGTGTCAGGTATTTTGTCTGTGCCTTGAGAGAAAAATAACTAGACACTATTCCACATTACAGGTATCAACCCTGTTTGTGAAAACATCTATCCAGCCCAATCAGTATTACGGTCACCTACTCTTTAACATATGAGTAAAATTGAGTTGTTGCTCTTTTCCAGGGCTTGTGTCATGTCTCTGTGTACCTGGAGGAGGCTATGGCCCACTTAAGAAGATTGTTCTTTTGGAAGAACTCATATGTCTTATCTGTTTTATTGTCCAAGAAAGTCCCTTTCCTACGAATAATTTTGAGGTCATCCTGTGGGTCTTGTTCCTTCCTAAGGAAACAAAAAAGTTTTCTGTAAAGATTCCGTAATTTTTCGTTAACATCAGGAAGGATCAATTCCCCATCATCCAGTTGTAACCATGCTGATGAAACGAACTGACACCCATTGAAGAAAGCTCATTCAACTTCTAACAATATTGGGGGTTACAATCAAAGGACCTTTTGTGGATCAAGAAGGACCTGAAGAGAGAACCCAACTCCTTTCTGGTGCCTTCTACAGTGCATTACTACTAATTTTATGATACTTTAGGGGAGATCCACTGGCTGTTAGATAATTCCTCTCTTTCTATACAGCTGTATGAGTATGCAGCACTAGGAAAGCATACTTTGAATCAGCATAAATATTGTTTTTGTTCTTCACTAAGTGGTATAGCCCTGGTTGTAAGGTCCTATGAGTTCTGCTAGGTGGACACTGGTCTCAGAGGTAAGTGAGGAACGTTTCAGTGTCTGATGCCAAGTCAATACTGCATGTCTTCCTCTTCTTGTCCCATTTTCCATGAAAGAGCTGTCAATCTATGTATAGACTGAAACTATGTCATGTCAACAAGTTCAGTGCTAGGGAATTTAGAAGTGCTTGTCTGAGCTTCTGGAATAGAAATATATGCTTTTGGGGGCTTCATTTTTAAGCTGGTAGAGGAGATACGCAATCTCACCAGACCCTGCTATGTGAAGACAACAAAAGCCTGTAATCCCTGGGAATCCCCTTTGCATTTTTAGGGTCTGGGGATGTAGAAGGAAGATATTGGTTTGATTCTCTCTTCCCTCAGCCTTTAGGTTCCTGTAGATGTGATAAGGTTCATTTCTTTTACCAGAAGACTGTAAAATTGTTCCTTATAGCTAGAGAGACCTTATAACCTCTGTCAGATAGAAAATTTAGCCGGGCGTGGTGGCGCACGCCTGTAATCTCAGCACTCGGGAGGCTGAGGCAGGCGGATTGGTGCAAGTTCGAGACCAGCCTGGGCTACAAAAGTGAGCTCAAGGCCAGCCTCAACTGTATAGCGAGACCCTGTCTCAAAAAGACAAAAAAAAAAAAAAGAAAATTTAGCAGCGTATGGGTGCCCTGGCCAAAGAGCTCTTCTGAAGGGGCACATAACAGTATATCATCTACATAATGCAGAACTGTGATTTTGAAAAATTCAAAACATACTCAATTGTGGGAAAGCACTTGCCTAAAAAGATGAGGACTGTCTCTTAACCATTGACAAATCATAGTCCAAGTCAATTGAGGGGCCTGGTCATGAAGATTTTCAAAGGCAAATATTAAACTGGGAATGTGTGTGTAAAGGACTACAAAAAATGGTGTCTTTTAAATTAAACACTGAAGACAAAATGGCATCTTCTGAGACCTGATAAAGGAAAATGTATAGGTAAGGTGCCACCAGGTGGATTGGCACTATTGCCTCATTTACTAAAGATCCTGTACCAACCTCCATTCTCCACTGGGTTTTTTGACCTCTTAAGATTGGAGAGTTGTAAGGGTTGTATTATAGGATATAAGTGTATATTGCTGGGTTTTTTTTGTTTTTTGTTTTTTGTTTTTTTTGTGGGACCAGGGTTCGAACTCACGACCTTGCACTTGCCCAGCAGGCACTTGTGCCTCGGAGCTATCTCCCCAGCCCTGTTTTTTTGTATTTTTTATGGAAGGATCTACAGGGTGTTCAGGGTCTCACTACAACATTGGACTCATAGTGATCCCAGTCTCAATTGCCTTCTTGGCACACCCTGGGGGCAGGGCCAGCATGGAAGGCCTGGGGATTGGATTCCTGGCCCCTGTGCCTATTTTTAGGCACCTTAATCCAGCGAACTATTTGGCTGACCCTTATAGGGTATAAATGATGTCCTGAAATTTTGATTATACACAGTAGTCCTTTATTAAACTGCAGCCCTTGGAGGGTATTGTCATCAGTGAGGAAAGATAGTAGGATCTTGGAGATTTATTTGCACCAGGGCAGCCAGTGTTGCTCCTTTTTCTTCCTTTAGTTGTTCACATTGTAGGATTTATTTCTGACTCAATGAGAGGGAAGCAGCATACCTGACCTGCCTGCATGTATATCATGTAGCTTATAATACCTAAGTGATACAAAATATCTCTCCTCAGGAGGGAAAATGAACTTTCAGGTAAGCTCATAAAGGAATAGGAGAACAGAAAGGCATTTCAGTTACAACTGATGAGTTATGAGCTATAGAACATTATCCCCTCTCTAGTAATTTATTTCACTGAAGTGTGCTCACTGGACAGAAGGCAAAGGTTGAAAAGGACTGACAGACATGCGTCAGTGTCCAGCAACAAGCTGTTATTGTCATCATCATCATCATCATCATCATTATTATTATATAGTCATGATTTTGAGGCTTCCTTGTGAAGATGACAGTCTCTGGCTAGAGGGAGAAGGCAGAGAATGCCTCAAAGATCTTCAGTCTTGCAGAACCAGTTGGTAAGATAAGTCTGATCCCTGGGGAACTCACTTGAGGGGACCATCTGACTTCCAGGGATCACCTTTGAAATAACGGCATGGTTCAAGGGGCCTCTTGTTATGACAGTTTTTATCATAGTACCTCCTAATGTGGCCTGACTTTCCACAGCAGTAGCAGGTGAGTATAGTCATCAAGCTCTTTTTGGAGCCCCAGGATTAGATTCAGACTTAAGAGTCTGTTCCTTTAAAAGCTGAAACCAAAGCAGCCACTTTCTCTTGGTCTCTTGTCCCCCCTGCCTTGGCCTTCTTCCTGGCCTTGAAAATGAAATACTGAAGAGACAATTCTCACTAAAGTATCAAATGAGCTATGTGAAGAAAAACCATCTTTTGTAGCTTTTTCCTGATATCCAAAACTGACTGGGTAATATATCTAAGAATAACCCATCCTTCTAGCAAATCAGGAGCCATGGATGTATGTTTCATCAATGCCTCTTTTAAATTATCTAGAAAGGTAGGAAGATTCTCATGTTTATCTTGATGAATAGTTCACATTTTAAATTAATTGAAGGGTGTAGTGCTCATCCTGCTTAGACCTTCAAGAACACATGTCTTAAGCTGCTGCCTCTTCCAATCTCCTCTCTGGTTGGTGGACCAGTGTGGGTCTTATCTAGGGACTCTCAGCTGTTCCCCTGGCTACCTGTATTCTGACCTTCTAAAATTAACCACATGATACAAATTTCCAAGTATAACAGCAACTTGTGATGGTGCTTGCCTCTCACTAGAAGTCACTGTTTGACTTAAAAATAGCATTCCATCTTTCCAGTCTAGTTCATAGATCAGAGCAAGTCCCCTAAAGACCTCAATATACTTATCAGGGGTTGGCTGGTGGTTGTTGTTGTTTGTTTGTTTGTTTGTTTTTGGTACCAGGGATTGAACTCAGGATGTTGTACTCGCCAGGCAGGGTTGTTTCTCAGATCTTGTTTGATTTGTTTGAGATCACTGAAAGAGAAGAACACATGGACACAGGTAGGGCCAAATTCTCCACCAACCTGCTGTAAGAGATACTGTGCTTGAGGAGCTTGAACAAATCAGATAGGAATGGATGTAATCTAGTAGAGGCCTCAATAAAGTTGGCATGAAAACCTTGCTGTTAGAATCCAGAGGGCAAGTGTTATGGTTTGCATCTTGTTGCCCTCACAAAGCCTCATGCAGTCATGGGACAGACTTCCAGAGCTTGTGATTAGCTCATGATCCACCGAGATTATGGGTGATCCAAAGCTGAGATTATGGGTCTGAGTACTGCTGGAATTATGAGTTTGAGTACTTTCCCAGCCTGAGGTGGAAATCCTGAATGCAATTTAAGACAGACCGACTTCCTCTCTGTTGTCATTGTTGCTGCTACTCCTCCCTTGGCTCTTCTATTATTCTTTGTCACCACTGTGGAAGGTTGTTCTCTGTCATGTGTCAGTCTGCCTCAGAGCCAACTGTCTATGGGCTGAAATCTCCAGTAACTGTGAGCTAAATAAACCTTCCCTTCTTTCATTTGAGTGTGGGGTATTTGTCCCAGCAATAAGAGAAGAGTAATGAGACAGCAAGGGAGGCAAACCTCAGGCTCAGTAATAACAGATACATTCAATTGCTCATTAAGGGCTAGAGGTGCCTGGCTTTCCTGTGGCTTACATTTATAATTTGAACACAAGTAATGATTGTCTATTAATGCAAAGAAGCTCTGAACATAAAGTAAAGTAATTCTGACCATTTCCCCCTCTCTTTTATAGTACAATTCTAGTTATTAAGGAGCATCACAATCAGTACTTCCTGCTGCATTCCATTATCCACTAGGGGATAAGCAGGCCATGCACAGATGTAGAAAAAATATTAAACAGATCTTTCTCAGTATGTAAGCATGAAAGAACTTCCAGTGCTTGTAAATATATTAAAAAGAAGTACCAGAATTTGGTTTTGAGGCCCCGGCAGGATGGCTCAGTGGTCTAAAGCACCTGCAGGCAGCTGCAGGGACCACGGTTTGATCCCCGGCATCACATGCTGTGCCAGCCCTGCCCTCAGGGCAGGCTGAGATGGCCATAAAAATAAATAAACAAACAAACAAAAGTTCTGAAACAAGAAAATAAAATAAAAATAAAATAAAGAATTTGGTTTTGAGTTTCCCATCTGCAAGACAGTACTAAAAATAGGCATCCTTTATTCCCTGCTATTTTTTATAACCTCTCAAGGCATCATCCAATGTATGCACTCCAGAGAAAGTGACCACTGCCTGGAGAGTGGACAGAATGGGTCATGTCAGACCAGCCACCCTCAATAACACAAGCCCCTTACCTTCCCTAGAACCTCACACTCCTAACTCCAGCATGTGTTTCCCAAAGCAAAAGCTACAATTGATTTCAACTGTAAAGGTCATGTTTAAAGAAGGAAGTATTGCTAGCAAAATTAAACCAATAATCAAAAGGCCTAAACAACTGCTTTCCAATTATTTGAAAAAGGAGAGGAAAATCAAAGGCCAAATTCCCAGCCTGCAAAAGAGATCACATGCAGAGATAGATAGAGGCCAGTAATCCCTACTGCACCTTCAGCTTCACACTCGCAGCTTCACATACTGCCCTCTCAAAGGTGCATTGCCTGGCCACCCAAGCCTCCTAAGATCAGGGTGGAAAAAACAAAATAAAATAAAGTCTGGGTAGAAGCCTTTTCACCCCACAATGCTTCCATTCAGCATGCACCTAAAACTAATGCCATGTGGATTATGACAAAGTCTGCTGCCAGCTGGAGCAGTGGCCAGGCTTTCCTCTCTTCGCTATAAGAGTTGAGTGCCTAGATTACTGGACATTCTGAATTCAATTCTGAGGAATAAATTTTCTTAGGTGCTGCAATTCTGGAACATGGAGAAGTTACCACCATTCCGGAACATGGTTCTCATCAGCTTTGTCCTTAAATGGAAGTCTTTCACTTTTCCAGTTTTGAGGCTGCAAAGGATGGAGACTTGCTGCTTCTTGTGATGACCTCAGATCATGTTTTCTATTCTCCTCTTCCTTCTCAGCCTTCTAGATTTCAGCTCTATCTTTGCAGTTCACAGCTTTACTGAGCTTTGTTTCTGGCTATCTCAGTTACTTTCCTCTCTTCGCTGGGACAAATACCTGACACCCAAAATGAAGGAAAGACTTATTTAGCTCACAGTTACTGGAGGCTCCCGTCCATACTTGGCTAACTCCAAGGCAGACTGGAACATGGTAGAGGGCAGCAGTTCATGGTGGTGGCAAAGAGCAAGAGAGTAAAATGGAGGAATAGTAGCAGCAATGGCAACAGAGAGGAAGTCTTTCTCTTTTAAATTGCATTCAGGCTCTGTGCCTCAGGCCGGGTGTAGCACTCACAGCCATAATCCCATCAGTACTAAGACCTATAATCACAGTGGATCATGAGTTAATCTGAAACTCTGGAAGTCTCCACCCATGACAGCATGAGGCTTTGGGGGGACAACTAGATACAAACCATAACACTGGCCAGACTCACAGCATCTTAAATCAGCCATCTGGGCTCTTTGTTCTTGATTTGCAACATAAATATGGCTAAATGTCTCCAACAATAGCCATGCCACAGGCCCAACATTTCAACTTTAAATTTATTTTGCCAGATTAATTAGTCTACTGCCCTTAATCTCATTCTCAGGCAGTCTTTGGACACAACAAAATTCAGACAAACTTTCTACCAAGCCATAAAACACATCATCTAGATTCCAACAACCAGTGCAGTACTTTCCAACAGAAACCTCCCAATCTTGGTGTTTACTAGTGAGATTTGTGTATGCTTTCTGGTCTTCTTAGCTCTGACCAGAATCTCCTATTTAGAACAGCCTAAGACGTTCCAGCACTAGACTTTCAGGTGGCATCTCAGAACCTTTCCAAATTCTCTCCATAAGCCATTCCTAAAGGCTCTTCAACTGTATGGTCAAATATAGGCTGATTGATTTTAATAGCTTGAACCTAAGCCTCACTTTGCTCTTCTGTGAGGTAGATCACAGGGCTGTTAGGTTATGTGAAAGTGGGGGATTCATAGAAGGAAGTCAGCCTATATTCCTGTTGTCCCCCCAAAGCCTCATGCAGTCATGGGGGAGCTTCTAGAGGTTATGATTAATTCTTTTTTTTTTTTGGCCTTTTTGAGACAGGGTCTCACTATGCAGCTCAGGCTGGCCTTGAGCTCACTTTTGTAGCCCAGGCTGGTCTTGAACTTGCACTGATCCACCTGCTTCAGCCTCCCAAGTGCTGGGATTACAGGCGTGAGCCACCATGCCCGGCTTATGATTAATTCCTGATCCAATGCTGGAATTATAGATGTGAATGCTACATCCACCCTAGAGTGAATGATCTGGATGCAAATATAAGGAAGGAGGAGAGGCTTGTTAGCAACTGCAGCTACTGCTCCTCCCTTTGGTCTTTGCTGTTTTCCACCACCATGAACTGCTGCCCTATGCTCTGTGCCACTCCACCTTGGAGCCTGCTGAGTATAGATTGAAACCTCCACAAACTGTGAGCTAAGTAAACCTTTTTTCTTTAATTTTGGGTGTTGGATATTTTATTCCAGCAATGGGGGAAAACTAACCAAGACAGTTGCTAAGATCTAGATTGAGAAGTTAAATCAAAGGAAGTGAGGCATTGTAAATAAGACTCCTGGCAATATCTGGCACATAGTAGGTGCTTGATAAATATAAAACATTTCCACTGTGTCTTAGTTACTTTTCCCTCATTGCTGGGACAAAATACCCAACACCCAAAATTAAAGAAGGAAAGGCTTATTTAGCTCACAGTCCATGGCTGGCTCCAAGGCAGACTGGCACATGGCAGAGGGTAGCAGTTCATGATAGCACAAAACAGCAAAACAACTAGAGCCAAAATGGAGGAGTAGTGGCAAAGCAGCAGAGGCAGGAAGCAAACCTCTCTCCCTTACTTAAATTACATTCAGGCTATCTGTTCCTGGGTGAGTGCAGCACTCACACCTATAATCTGAGCCTTGGATCATTAATTAATCACAAATTTTGGGGGACACCTAGATACAAACCACAACACACTGTCATCACCACTATTCCTTCCACTGTTATTAGAATGCACATTTCCAGGTCAGAAGGCTGGTTCAGAATGAGTAACATTCTCAATAAGTAGAAATGGAAAACTGAGATAATCATCATGCTGTGCAGGATGATCCTAGCCTGGGAGCCCAACATTCTATGCGGCTGGCATTGATGTTCAGTGGGGGTTTCCATGACAACAGTCTCAGTTCCACTTAAAGTGAGAAGCAGCCCCTCACCTGCCCTCCATCCAAGATGAAGGCTACTAGTCCCCTATATCAGAAAGTTACCTGCTTGGCTGCTGCTGGGTCCCTGGCTGAGTAGAATGTGGGCACAGAGGACAGCACTGAGGAAGAGAGCATGGATCTTGGGGAGAAGGCTCAGGTGTGGCCCAGAGAGAGTGGGGACAGAGCAGGGCAGGAGGGGCAGTTAAGACAGCTCAGCTCTGCAAGCCCAGCCACCATTCTTTCCCACAGGTAGAGCATTAAAAGTTGCAAGAGGAACCAGAGCATTTGGGCTGCTCTGTGACTGTCTTCCTAGTCCATTGACGTGGGTCATTCCAAAGCCTCTCTGTGAATTCTCGAGTTTGATCTAGAGTAGGTGATTAGGCAATGAGCTCTTAGGGTCAGCTAGATAGCTTAACGGATTAAAACACCTATTTAGGCAGGCACAGGGCCTGGGGTTCGATCCTTGGTGTGCCATGTCCACCCCTTCTCTGGGTCATACTGAGGCAGTGACTGCGTGTAGTGGTGCACACCTGTAATCCCAGCACTTGGGAGGCTAAAAACAAGAGGATCACTACTAGTCCTATCTGTGTAGTGAGACCTTGTAGACCCTGTACTAAATACATTTTTAAAATTTTTTTGAGATGAGCTCTTCACAGGGGAAGATTCCTTCCCAGAAAATTAAAGAGAAAGGAGAAAAGCTGGGTAGGAAAGGAAGCCCTCCACTGTTAACTTAATATTTTAGATTTCTGGAATTTGGAACCTCCAGCAACATGGGATTTGGATCATAGCAGAAAAACTAATGTAGGATACATATATTGGCAGAGAGGGAGGAGCAGGGGGATGGGGAGGGAGATGTGGGGTGAGAATCAGAGTTATAGCACTCAAATCTGGCCCCAGCACTCTTGGGCAGAAGTCATTCTAGCTGGCCTAGCCTAGCTTGTCCTGGAATGAGCAAGACTGCTTTTACTGCCTGCTTCTCAATTTGCTTACAATTAATAGGCCTGGATTATTGATGGGAGTAGGGTTTGATTAGCTGTGTGGAAAAAATGACTGCTGCCAGTTTGGCTCTGTTCTGTAGAAGAGTCTCAGCAGTCTTGAAAGCTTCTGGCTCATTAAAAACTCCTAAGGCCCTTGCTAGCTCAGTGTTTTCTCTTAGTTTGTTGTCTAAGAATGCATCCAATGGCACATCCTTTCAGCAGTGTAGACTGCTTCATACCACACTGTCAAGAAATCAACTGGAATAATTTTTATTATGATCCAAAGAATTAGGGACCAGAAAAAGAACTGCATGGACCTGTCAGTAATTAAGGAACAAAAGTAATGAAGATTTAAATAAACTTTGGTACTTCTTACTAAAAAACAAGAAACATGCTTCTAACTCTAGAAAATGAGGCCAAGTGGCAGGTACTACCAATGCCACATCCAGAATGGTTAGAAAAGGTAGTTGAATTCATGGATGCATTAGATAAAGTCCAGGAAAGTGAAGATGCTTAAAGGTTTCTCCAGACTGGTCAAGAAAAAGCTAGACCTGATGCTTAGAGAAGAGACATTTTTGGAAGAATCATTTGGCACAAATTCAAGCAGTGGCCTATACCTTGATACCTAAATAAAAGATACAACAGGAAGCAATTCTTTGCAATGCCTTATGTGGACCATTTTGTCAGACTGAGATTGAGAAATGGGCCCTGATCAAAACAAGAAAGAGGTATCTGGAGAAAGAGAAACAGAAAATTCTGCAAGAAAAGTTTCCCCACCTTGCTGACACCCAGAAGTCAACACTTGGTGTCATGATTTATGTCCAGTTGTCCCCCGTAAAGCCTCATGCACTCATGGGGCGGGGACTTCTGACTTCTAGAGTTTGAGACTTGACTCGTGAGTCACTGGGATCATGTGTTTTAGTATTGATGAGATTACGGGTCTGAGTACTGCTGGATAGGCTAAGGCAGAGAGCCTGAGGTAATATAAAGAGAGACAGACTCAGGCTGCTGCTCTCTGCTCCCTTGGTTGTTCCATTGCCTCTGTCACCACTGTCGCTGTTCCACCACCATGAGCTGCTGCTCTCTGCCATGCGCCTCTCAGCCTTGGAGCCGACCAAATATGGACTGAAACCTCCAGTAACTGGGAGCTAAAAAACCCTTTCCTTCCTTCATTTTGGGTGTCAGGTATTTGTCCCAGCAATGAGTAAAAAGAAACTAAGACATTTGAATAAATTTTTTTTAATTTAAAAAAAATTTAAAGCCTAAACTAATCATTTTGGTTGCATAGCAGTCTCTGTACAAAAATATTAAGCGGTTTATTAAAAAATGATTGTTATCAGATAACTTAGTGATGTTTTAAAGTTTAACATGATGTGAATTCTCAAAGTGGTCTTGCTCCTACCATATTTTTAAAAATCAGGCATAAAGTTCAGACAACATTCCCGTCTTAAATATTCTTAGGTCAGACAAGTGAGATAGCTCAGTCAAATAGGGGCCTGCTTAGGCAAGCACAGGGACTAGGGTTCTATCCCTGGGACCACAAGGTACACAAGCTCTGCCCCTCAGGCATGCTGAGCCAGCCACCAAAATTGGGAATGGTAGCTTACATCTGTAACCCCCGCACTGGGGAGGCGCAAAACAGAAGGATCACTGTGAGTCAGAGCTGCATAGTGAGACCCAGTACCAAATACATTTTTTAAAAATTCTGAGATCTACTCATACTTTAATATCACCTACAGTCTTACAGTAGGAAGGTGGTAGTAAGAGTCAACAAAAAGGCAATAAAGGGGCCGGGCAGGATGGCTCAGTGGTCTAAAGTGCCTGCTTAGGAAAGCTTGGGCAGCTGCAGGGACTGCAGTTCGATACCCAGCACCACATGCTGCACCAGCCCTGCCCTCAAGGCAGGCTGAGCCGGCCATAAAAATAAATAAATAAACAAACAAAAGTTCTGAAACAAGAAAAATAAAATAAAATAAATTCTTTTTTTAAAAAGGCAATAAAGGAGTTTTGGAATTTAAAAAAATTAATAGGCCTGACGTGGGGGCCTTGGAGGTTCAAACTCTCTTCTCCTGTCTATTCCTGCTCCTGGCTGCTAAGCTCAGCTGCAAACACCACAGGAGCACCTTCTTTGGGTCCTGGAGTGGAGGAGAAAGGGCTCTTCGGAGGTGGTGAGAACAAACCTATAGATTAGCTCGGTCTCCGCAAGCCTCCTAGTGCCCTTCCTGCCTAGGGAGCAGGTGTCACAGCAAGATGCAAACGCTCAGGTGCTAGGGCTGAGCCAGGTGCGAGGGCTGAGCCAGGTGCTAGGGCTGAGCCAGGTGCGAGGGCTGAGCCAGGTGAGCAGGAGGATCCCTTCTCTCCTGACCCCCTCCATGTCCTTCAGACCCTCTCCAAGAGCCCCTCACTGTTGCCTCTCAGCTGGGATGTGCCGAGCCCAGCAGCTACCAAGAAAAAGCCCAGCATCTGGCTCCCTGTGTGACCTTGATTAGTCCCTTCCTCCCAGGTCTTGGTTTCCCCATGGGCAAAAGGAATAGGTGTCAAGGTGGAGAATCAAGTGACTTGGCAGACTCATCAGCCTCTTCTGGGATAAGCTATTTGTTCCCCCAAAGTGACAGCCCCACCTGAAATAGCATTCTGTTCCCCAATGTCTTTGGAGCTCCCCAAGATAAGAAGATGGGGGGCGGGTAGGACTGAGAGGAAGGCGGGTCAGGAAGGCTAAGGAGGACTGGTCTGGCATGTTGGGCCCCACCACAGCTCCCCGACTGCCCATTGGGGCAAGATGTTCAGCTGAGCCTCAAGAGGCCCCCAAACCTCTTTAAAGGTGGCTAGGGGGAGCTAGTGACTAAAGAAATACCCCTAGGGACTGGACACAGGTCAAAGGGCTCACAGCCAGGTTCTGGGTTCTGGAGACTCACCATGCTGTGCCTGGGCTGTTTCTTGTGAAAGCTTATTTACAGGTATAGGGCCAAGACAAGTTAGGACACACACACACACACACACACAAATGTTTGCCATTTTTAGGGAACAGAAAGAGCACAGGGGAAGATCAAGTTCAAAGTAACTCTAAAAGTGTAGGTGTGAGATACAAATAGACAAAGCAAAGAAAAGGAAAAAGTGGGAGAAAACATAAAGGCAGACAGGTAACAAGAAAGAGGGAAGGAAAGGAGGAAAGAAAGGCGGGAAGGAGAGGAAGAAGAAAATAAGATGGAGGAAATAAAGAAATTATAGGAGGAACAAAGAGAGGTTGATTGAGGTCCCAGCAAGATAGCTCAGTCTATTAAAGTGCCTGCTTAGGCAAGTGCAGGGACCACAGTTCAATCCCTGTGTCTTAATTACTTTCTACTCATTGCTGGGACAAATACCCGACACTCAAGATGAAGGAAGGAAAGGTTTATCAGCTCATAGTTACTGGAGATTTCAGTCCATACTCAGCTGGCCCAAGGCTGAGTGGAACAGAGCAGAGAGCATCCAGTTCATGACGGTGGAACAGCAACAATGGTGACAGAGGCAATCGACCAACCAGGGCAGCAGACAGCAACAGCTCTAGTCTCTCTCTCTCTGTCCCTCCTTATATTACACTCAGGTTCTCCACCTCAGCCTATCTGCCTTAGGCTACACCCATTATCCCAGAAGTACTTAGAACACATAATCCCAGGGATCATGGGCCAAATCTCAAACTCTAGATCAACACTAAATCACATAATCCCAGTGACTCATGAGTCAAGTCTCAATCTATAGAAGTCCCCACCCAATGAGTGCATGAGGCTTTGGGGGGGACAACTAGACATAAACCATAACACCCTGGCACCTCTCAGGGCATGCTGAGCCAGCCAGAATCCAGACATAGTCGTGCACAGCTATAATCCCAGTGCTGGGGAGGCTGAAAACAGAAGAGTCACCACAAATCCGAGCTATGGAGTGAGATCCTGCAACAACCAAACACATTTTAGAAAGAGAGGTTGGTTGATACTGAAAAGAAGAGTTGGTTGATACTGAGAAGAAAGAAGCACAGGTGGAAAAGAAAGAACAAGAGAGTGGGTGGGAGAGGTTCTGACTACAACGAGCAAGGGGCAGGAACAGAATGGAGTTGGTCACTACAGGCCAGGCTGGTGTTGCCTCCTTTCTTCCTGTGCTCCAGCTTCCTCTTCTTGAACAGGTGCCAGTCCTTCCAAAACTGCTGTAAGACATTTCTCTCTGCAGGGCAATGCAGGACCTTGATTCTGGGGCTCTTTGGCCATCGGGGGTTCTATAAGCTCCCCAGCCTTGAAGACAAGGGTGTCCACCCACACATCCATCGGGGCTCTGTAAACAGGATTCTGGCCTCATCATCAGCCTGTGTTAGACTGTGGGCTGCAGGAGTCAGCGTCCTCACTGAGCCTTTCTCTGTGGATCCTTGGGGGCAAAGATGACATACTGGTGCCCTGAATTGTACTTTCCAGGCCTGAGGTTCTCAGGGAGGGCCCCCAGCCCACACTTAGGGTGGTTGTGTTGAAGGTTCCTGACACTTCATGTGCACTCACCACTATAGCAGGCTCTGTCCCCCCAGAAGCAGGACACCAACAGTGTTTAGCATTTAGATGCCATCCAAGGCAGCCCAGACACCCAAAGACTTGAAGAATATGATACTCTCAGCAGCCCTCATCCGAATTTGGCAGACATGGAGGGAGCTTAGACTTCACCCTTCCCTGTGAACAGTAATACCCAGCTCTGCACCCAGAGTGATTCTGGAGTGGGTAAATTTCTATCATGACTATTAAATTAGTACCTATTCTCAGATCAGGTAACCGAAGCCTGACAAAGGATCAGCATGCTCAGTGATACAGTTATGCTGGAGTTTCTGAGTCTGTCCTATGCTTTCCCTTCCAGGTAACACAGTTGGAATGGGGGGACAAACACAAAGACCAGTGACCTGATGGCTTGAGGTGTAGGTGAAGGCTCAGCAGGCTCTCTTTAAAAGCAAAAGGCACTGTTGGTCTCTGCTCCATCTCCTGCTGACCCGCCTGACCTCTGTGGCCCTGTTGTTGGACCACCTGGGCCTCTTTAGTGCAGGTCCTGGACCCCTCAAAACATATCCATGATGAACTCTCCCAGCTGTTGTTTACATTATTTTTGACATTTTGTTATTTTTTTAAATAAAAAAAATTAAAACATTAGAAATGATGTAGAATTTCACTAAACAAAATAATAAGAATTCAACAGTGTTTTGTGCAGGTTGCCAGATATAAGCATGCAAAATTTGTCAACTTATAAAAATTTAAAAGGGGAAAAAAATGCAAGCATTAATGCTTCTTTCATAGAATTGACTAAAATTTTGTATATACTTAGATTTCTAAATGTCTGTGTAAAAATGTGTAACTGCTTTTATCACATTGTACAGGGATTTATTAGAATATCAATGATTGATGGAAAATACTGATTCTAAGTGTAAGATGTTCAAGGGGCCCGGCAGGATGACTCAGTGGTCTAAAGTGCCTGCTTAGGAAAGCTTGGGTGGCTGCAGGGACCGCAGTTCGATCCCCGGCACCACATGCTGTACCAGCCCTGCCCTCAGGGCAGGCTGAGCCGGCCATAAAAATAAATAAATAAATAAACAAACAAACAAAAGTTCTGAAACAAGAAAAAAACAATAATAACATTTTTTTAAAAAGATGTTTGATATTCAGAAAGACAATGATGTCAAGCTCAAGTGCCTATATTATAAAGTAATAGTATCATGAAGCTTCTCTTCTGGAGGGTTAAGAATGTAAGTTTACAGACCAAAAGTTAGAGAAAAAGAAGGGCTACAAGGATTGCCAATATTTTGGCCCTAGTCTTTCAGAGTCAATGGGGACTCAGGACATAAGAGAACCTGTGCTATAACATCCTATAACTCACTGGTTTCCAAAATTTTCTGCTTGAGGAGATTATGGGGCCACAGAGGAAAGGGACTGACAGTGTATAGTGTGCCTAAGGAGAGTCACCTAGAGAGAAAACATTCTCTTGGACTTTCACAGAGAGCAAACTGGTCAAGCAATGGCTGTGACTCATCCAGACAGCGGACACTGACAACAGTTCTACAAAGCACTGCACATGGTTTCAAAACAAATCCTGAGAGGATTAGACTGACCTTGTCAGATACAAAAGTTACGTGTTTTGTTATACAGGTCTTGCTTTAACTTGCCCTTAACCACCCAGCAGAAAAGTTTAACTATGAGGCATAAAACGTAAAGCTAGATTAGTATGCTGAGCTGTAAAAGGCTTAAATCAACAGCTTCCAACATTGCCAGTTCTGCAAATAATCCACTGCAATTACGGAATACTGGACTATGTATACAACTACTTTCTTTTTTTTTTTTTAATTTTTTTTCTTTATTTGTTTATTCACTTATTTTCATGGCCGGCTCAGCCCGCCCCGAGGGCAGGGCTGGCGCAGCATGTGGTGCCGGGGGATCGAACTGCGGTCCCTGAAGCCGCCCAAGCTTTCCCAAGCAGGCGCTTTAGACCACTGAGCCATCCCGCCGGGCCACAACTACTTTCTTTTAGTTCAATGAAAAGAATTTTTTTGTACCAACAATGATTAGAAAAATTACCATGTCTACATCCTGTGCTTTGTATAACTACTACAAGGACAACAATACGCATTGTATCAATTATTGGGATTGTACACCTAACGTGTTTTGAAAATGTCATATTGTCATTTCTTATTAAAAGTGAAAAAATAAAAAAGTGAAAAAATAAATAAAATGCTTCTTTCTATAGACTATCAGAAATGACACTGAAATTATTGAAACTGACCTGTATATATACATAAATATATCTCGTTTTTTCTTTCTTTTGTCCTTTTCCTCATCCCAGTCATTCATGGCCTGTGAACAAATTCTTTCCCTTTAACAGTATCTATTATACTTTTCAGGTTTTATTTACTTGTTCAGGTTCTTACACTAGGGAGACAATAGAATATTTGCACATGCAGGTCTGATTTATTTCACTTATACAATGTGGTCTCTGTTTGCATCCATTTATCATTAAAAGCTTTATCATTTTTTATACCTGAGTAATACTCCATTGTGTAAAAATATGACATGTTTTGTACCATTCCTCAGTTGAGGGACATTTGAGTTGTTTCCAAGATTTATCCATGACAAACTGTACTGTTATAAACATGAATGCACATATATTGCTATGATATGATGTATGATATTGGTCATTTCTCAAATGGCTAATGATGTTGAACATTTTTTCACATCTATATTTGCCCTTTGTATTTCTTCATCTGAAAAGTGTACATTGGTCTCACATGCCCATTTTAGGATTGGGCTTTTGAATTTGGAGGTCCAAATGTTTCTTTTAATTCTTTATATGTTCTACATAGAAGTTCTTTGTCTGAGAGACAATAAGATAGAACTTTTCCCCGATTTATGGTTTTTCTTTTTGTTGGTGATTTACATTTGATATGCAGAAACTTTTCAAAAAGATGAAATCCCAGTTGGTGATTCTTTGAAGTATTTCCCATGCACTTTGTTTTTTATTTATTAGTTCTCCACCTACTCTTTTTTTTTTTTTTTTTTTTTTTTTTTTTTTTTTTTTTTTTTTTTTTTTTTTTTTTTTTTTTTTTTTTTTTTTTTTTTTTTTTTTTTTTTTTTTTTTTTTTTTCTTGTTTCAGAACCCTTGCTTGTTTATTCACTCATTTTTATGGCCGGCTCAGCCTGTCCCGAGGGCAGGGCTGGCGCAGCATGCGGTGCCCGGGATCGAACCGCTGTCCCTGAAGCTGCCCAAGCTTTCCAAAGGAGGCGCTCCAGACCACCGAGCCATCCCACCGGGCCCCTCCACCTACTCTTATGTCTTCAAGATTTCTAACTACTTTCTCCTCTAGTACATGTAGGGTTTCTGTTTTAATGTTTAACTTTTTGATCCATAATTTATTTTAGGTTAGTACATGGTAATAGACATGGGTCTAATTTTAGTCTTCAACATGTGGAAACCAGTTTTTCCATCTCCATTTGTTAAAAACGCTGTCTTTCTTCCAGCGAGTGTTTTGCCCCTTTGTCAAAGATAAGGTGACTGGGGCCCGGCGGGATGGCTCAGTGGTCTAAAGTGCCTGCTTGGGAAAGCTTGGGCAGCTTCAGGGACCTCGGTTCGATCCCCGGCACCACATGCTGTGCCAGCCCTGCCCTTGGGACGGGCTGAGCCGGCCATAAAAATGAGTGAATAAACAAACAAAGGTTCTGAAACAAGAAATAAATAAATAAATAAATAAATAAATAAATAATTTTTTTTTAAAAAAAAGTTAAGGTGTCTGGCTGTGTTTGCTGCTGTTTCTGTATATTCCCATCTATTCCACTGATTCTCAAGTCTGGCTTTTGGTAGTGTCTCGCTGATTTTATCACAGTAGCTTTGTAGTGTAATTTCAAGTCAGGAATTGTGTTATCTCCTGCCTTGTCTTTGCTATTCTAGGTCTTTTCTCATTTCAAATGAATTTTGGGAATGTTTTTCCCAGATCTGTGAGGTATGCTGATGGTATTTTGATAAGGATTGTTTCAATCTGTGTAACAATTTTGGGGGTATAGCCTTCTTCACAATGTTAGTTCTTCCTATCCATGTACAAGGAATATCTTTCAATTTTCTGAAATCCTCTTCAATCTCTTTTTTTAGAGTATTGTGATTTTCAATGCATAGATCTTTTACTTCCTTGTTGGATTAATTCCTAAGTATTGGGTTTTTTATGCTATTCTTAAAGGTGTTGTTTCCCTAATTTCTCTCACAGTGAATTTAATGTTTGTGTACACAAATGCTATTTATTTTGAGCTGTTCATTTTGTATGCTACTAGATTACTAGATTTGGTTATTAAATACACAAGTCTCTTGATGAGTTTGGGGGGTCTTCTATGTACAGTATCATGACACCTACAAATATTGAGGATGTTATATGTGTTAGTATATGGTCTATTTTGGAGAATATCCCATGTGCTGAGAAGAATGTGTATTCAATTTCATTGACTGATATTAACTTATTGAGAAATTTTATATCTTCTTGGTTCAGCTTTGGGACTATGTACCTAGGAATCTGTCCATTGCTTCTATGCTGGAAGAGTAAAGTTTTCAAAGTGGGTATTGATGATTTTCTGAACTTCTATAGAGTCTGTAGTTTCACCATTTTCTTTGCTTATTACATGAATGTGATTTTTTTCTTTCCTTTTCTTGATAAGATTGAATTGGGATTTATTAATTTTATTTATTCTTTCAAACAATCAACTCTTTAATTTATTACTTCCTTGTATTGTTTTCTTCATCTCCATTGTGTTTATCTCCTCTAATCTTTATTTTTTTTCAATTTTTTTATTGTTTAAATTTAACAATGGTTATATTACATATTTTCATCATCAGATCAGTTTAGATTAATACATATAGGTATATAAGATTGATCAAACAATTAACATTAACCTCTCTAAATCCACATTACTTTTTTTTTCTTTTCCCCCTTCTTTTCTTTGAAAGTTGACATATTACACATTGTCCTCACAATCATTCTATAGAGTGCAGTGTGTGGGCGTGACCCACCTCCCTATTGATGTTGCATAGAAAAAAGAAAGAAAGAAAAAAAAAGGAAAGAATATACTTCTCTTTGGACTAAGAGGAAGCAGATACATACACAGTCAAAGGTTTTGCAATTGCAGTGTGCCACCAGTGAAGCTTGTGATGTTGGAGACTATTGAATCTAAGCCTCCTAAAGCTCATCTCACCAATCTAGCTCTGTGTTCCATGCATTGTAATTAAGGATTTTTTTTTTCTTGCTGGGTGGTCAAGGGCAAGTCGAAGCAAGACCTGTATAACAAAACATTCTTTTCTTTTTTTTTTTTTTTTTTTTTTTTTTTTTTTTTTTTTT
>PVJA010022786.1:0-33800 GCA_004027025.1 Myocastor coypus | reverse complement strand
TTTTTTTTTTTTGTCTTTTTGAGACAGGGTCTCAGTATGCAGTCGAGGCTGGCCTTTTTTTTTTTTAAATTTTTTTATTTTATTTATTTATTTTTTTCTTGTTTCAGAACCTTTATTTGTTTATTCACTCATTTTTATGGCTGGCTCAGCCCGCCCCGAGGACAAGGCTGGCGCAGCATGTGGTGCCGGGGATCGAACCTCGGTCCCTGCAGCAGCCTAAGCCCTCCCAAGCAGGCGCTCTAGACCACTGAGCCATCCCACCGGGCCCATCGAGGCTGGCCTTGAGCTCACTTTTGTAGCCCAGGCTGGTCTCGAACTCACACCGATCCTCCTGCCTCAGCCTCCCGAGTGCTGGGATTACAGGCGTGCGCCACCACGCCCGGCAAGGACATTTTTTTTTTATGAGGACATTTTTGTTTGTTTGTTTTTTCACTCAACACTGTGGTATTTATCTATAATGTATGAAGTGGTTAATTCCTTCTCATTGTTTTACAGATGTTCTTTTTTTTTAACTTTATTTATTGGGGCTGGGAAGATAGCTCAGGGGCACAAGTGCCTGCCTTGCAAGTGCAAGGTCCTGAGTTGAATCCCTGGTTCTGCAAAAACAAACAAACAAACAAAGTTTTATTTATGGCTAGGTTAGCCTCCCCTGGGGGTTGTTGCAACATGTGGTGCCAAGGATTGAACCTTGGTCCCTGTGGTTGCCTAAGCAAGTGCTTTAGACTACTGAGCTATTTTGCCAGCCCTAGATGTTCTATGTAAAAACTGATCTATTCTACAAATGATGGGCATTTGGATGATTTCCACTTTGGAGCTATTTTATTTTATGTTTTTATGTATTTTAGTATAAGGGCCTACAGGGTCTCACTACACAGATTGCATATTAGACTTGTAGTCATCCTCCTGTCTTTGGTCTCCCAAGCACTAGGATTATAGGCATGTACCATCATACCCAGTCTCATTTGCCATCTCAGGGCCCCAGGGATGGGGCTGGCATGGCACACAGTATTTTATTTTTTGAGACAGAGTCTTGTCTCAATATATACTTGGTGCTATTTTATTAGTAGTAGTATTTTTATTTTATATATTTGGTTGTTGCAGGGTCTCACTACACAGCTTGGACTCCTGGTAATCCTCCTCCTGCTTTCAGCCTTCCCAGGGCTGGGATTACAGGCGTGTGCCAACACACCTGAACTCTGGCTGGCTCAGCCCAGACCCTGGCATGTGTTGCCAGAGATCAAACTGCTGTCTCTGTACTTGCCTAAGCAGGGGCTTTAGTCCACTAAGCTATCTCGCTGGCCCCTGTATTTGGTGTTCTTGAGCTCACTGTGCATCCCTGGCTGGCCACAAACTCACAGGGATGCTCCTACTTCAGCCTCCTCAGTGCTGTCATTACTGGTGTGGGCCACCATGAAGTTTTTTTTTGTCTTTTTGAGACAGGGTCTCGCTATGCAGTTGAGGCTGGCCTTGAGCTCACTTTTGTAGCCCAGGCTGGTCTCGAACTCACACCAATCCTCCTGCCTCAGCCTCCCGAGTGCTGGGATTACAAGCGTGAGCCACCACTCCCGGCCAATGAAGTTTATTTTTGAAATGGGGTCTCACTAATCAGTTTGGGCTGGACTTCAGCTCATTGTGTAGCCCATACTATCTTTGACAGCAATCCTCCTGACTCAATCTCCTGAGTGCTGCTGGGATTATAGGTGTCTGCCAGCACACTGAGCTATTTGTTTACTTATTTTTGTGGTATGTATATTAAAACTTGTGCTTCCTTTCTTTCTTTCTTTCTTTCTTTCTTTTTTTTTTTTTTTGTGGAACTGGGGCTTGAACTCAGGTCCTTGTGTTTACCAGGCAAGTGCTTATTCTACTGAGCTATCTCCCCAGCCCAAAACTCATGCTTTCTTGCTTGCTTGCTTTCTTCTTCTTTTTTTTTTTTTTTTTCAATTCTTTTATTGTTTAAATTTAACAACGGTTATATTACATATTTTCATTTTTTTTTTTTTGTCTTTTTTGAGGCAGGGTCTTTTTATGAAGTTCAGGCTGGCCTTGAGCTCACTTTTGTAGCCCAAGCTGGTCTTGAACTCGAACTCGTGCTGATCCTCCTGCCTCCACCTCCCAAGTGCTGGGATTATAGGTGTGCGCCATCACGGCTTCAAAACTCATGCTTTCTGACCCTGAGGTTATTTCCCAGTACATTTTTTTTCTCCTAGTACTTTTTGTATTTTTTATTTTAGAAATGTTTTTGTTGAGTTCAATCCCTAGTACCACAAAAAACAAAACAAAACAAAACAAAACAAAACTAAAATAAAAATGTTTTTGTGGGCCAGCAAGATGGCTTAGCGGTCTAAAGCACCTGCTTAGGCAAGCTTAGGCAACCACAGGGACAGTGGTTTCACCCCTGGTACCACATGCTGTGCCAGCCCCACCCCTGCAAGGCTAGGTGTGGTGCTGTATGCCTGTAATCCCAGCCCTCAAGAGCTGAGGCTGGAGAATCATCAAGAATTTGAACAACAACAACAACAACCAAAAAAAAAAAAAAAAAACTTCTAGCCGGGCGTGGTGGCTCATGCCTGTAATTCCAGCACTTGGGAGGCTGAGGCAGGAGGATTGGTGTGAGTTCGAGACCAGCCTGGGCTACAAAAGTGAGCTCAAGGCCAGCCTCAACTCCATAGTGAGACCCTGTCTCAAAAAGACAAAAAAAAAAAAAAAAAAAAGAATTTGAGGCCAGCCTGGGCTACAAAGTAAGCTCAAGGCCAGCCTGCACTGCTGTGAAACCCTGTCTTAAAAAGACAAAAAGACCAAAAAAAGAAAAAAGAAAAAAAGAAAAAGAAAAAAACCTGGCAATACTGGGTATTTTATTTTATTTATTTATTTATTTATTTATTTATTTATTTATTTATTTATTTGGTGGTACCAGGAATCAAACTCAGGACCTTGTGCTTGCCCGGCAAACACTTAATCCACTGAGCTATCTTCCCAGCCCCCTTTATTTTATTTTTAACTTGTTGATCTGGCCTCGAAATTGTGATCCTGGTGCCTCAGCCTCCCAAATAGCTGGGATTAGAAGTATGTACTACTTTCTACACCTCTCTCTCTCTCTCTCTCTCTCTCTCTCTCTCCCTCTTTCTCTTTGTCTCTCTGTCTCTGTCTCTGTCTCTGTCTCTGTCTCTGTCTCTCTCTCTTCCTCTCTGTATTTAGAACAGGGTCTGGTCTCACTACATAGATCTGACTTGTAGTGATTCTTCTGTTTTTAGCCTCCTAAGTGCTTGGATTATAGGATTGTGCCACCACGCCTAGTCTCAGCTGCTGTCTCAGTGTGCCCCAGGGGTGGAGGGGTCTGGCATGGCATGCTGGGATCAAGCCCCAGCCATTGCATCTGCCTACGCTGGTGCTTTATTATTTATTATTTTTTTCTTGTTTCAGAACCCTTGTTTGTTTATTCACTCATTTTCATGGCTGGCTCAGCCCGCCCCGAGGGCAGGGCTGGCGCAGCATGTGGTGCCGGGGATCGAACTGCGGTCCCTGAAGCCGCCCAAGCTTCCCCAAGCAGTACGCTGGTGCTTTAGTCCACTGAGCTATCTGGCCAGCCCTACACCTGTCTCTTGTACACATTCTTTCAGTAATTTATTTTTTTTTAATATACTTAGTACAAAGTCTACAGGGGCTTGCTACATACACTCCTAGTGATTTTCCTGTTTTCAGCCTCCCAAGAGCTGGGATTGCATGCTTGTACCACCACGCCCAGGATCAATCACAGTCTCACCATGCCTTGGGGATGGGGCTGGCATGGCACACCAGGGATCAAATTCCAGTAGCTGTGCTCTGCTTAAGCAGGCTCTTTAGTCTACTGAACTATCTGGCTGGCCCTTTTAGTAATTTATATATGCTTTTTTTTTTGGGGGGGTCCTCACTACTCATACTGATCCTCCTGTCTGTACCTCCCAAGAGCTGGGATTACAGGCGCGCACCACCATGCCCAGACTCCATCACCGGCTCAGCGTGCTCTAGAGCGGGGCTGGCGCAGCAGGCAGGGCCAGGAACTGAACCCTGGGCCCTGTGCTTCCCTAATCAAGCGCTTAATCTGCTGAGCTATACTGCAGGCCCTCATATACCTTTTTATACCTACATTTTTTAAAAAATTTCAAATTCTGTGACAATTCACATGAAAACTACTGAAAGCTGGGTATGGTGGCACAAACCCATAATTAATTATATTATCGTGTGAATCTGAGGCAGGAGGACCATAAGTTTTAGCAGTAAAACAGTTTAGCAAACAATTTAGCCTTGCTCAACAATTTAGCAAGATCTTGTCTCAAAATAAATGTGTCTTGTACACATCCTTTTTTGGGGGGGTAGTACCAGGGATCAAACTCAGGACCTTGTACTTGCCAGAAAAACAAGCTCTTATTCCACTGAGCTATCTCCCCAGCCCTAAATGGTGCTTTTTGTTTTGTTTTATGGTCTGGTATTGAATTTGAGACCTTGTACTTGGCAGGCAGGCATTTATGACACTGAGCTATATCCCCAGCCTTTGTGTCTCAAAATAAAAAAGTAAAAAGACCTAAAGGCAGGACGTGCTGCTGTACTCCTGTCATCCAAACACTTGGAAGACTGAGCCAAGAGGACAGCCTAGACCACATAGTCAGACCTCATCTCAAAAACAAAAACAGAAACAAAAAAACAGGGCCAAAGAGATTGCTCAGGGGCACAAGTGCCTGCCTGGTAAGTGCAAGGTCCTGAGTTCGGTCCCCAGTTCCACACACACACACAAAAAGCAACAACAGGTGAGGGGCTGGGGATATAGCTCAACTGAAGCTCTTGGTTTAGTTCCTAGTGCTGAAAAAGGCAAGGCAAGGCAAGGCAAGGCAAGCTACTGAAAGTAGTTTTTTTTTAAACCAGACAAGACAAAACATAATCTACTCACAGCCAGGTCAGACAACAGAGGCCTGCATTTCCTCCTTGCTAAGCTGTGGCTGCTCCTTGTGCTGTGTATTAGATGGGTACAGCTTTTTCACAGACCAACTCCCTGTGACAAACCAGGCCTTACTCATTTTTTTTTTTCTGATGAGACCAGGGTTCAAACTCATGACCTTGCACTTGCCAGGAAGGCACTTGTGCCACAGAGTTATCTCCCCCACCCCTAGGCCTTATTCATTTTAGAAGCCTATTTATTTATTTGATAATCTGTGAGGATATTTTTTCCTTAAATCCTCAAATACTAACTGAAATTAGTTTCTTTACTTCCCCCATCTCTGTTCATGGTCCCTTATCACAGAAGTCTTTCCTAACCATCAACACTAAAAGAAATGATCACTTCTTCTTGAACTAGGCTTCCTATTTTGTTTTATTTTTTGCTTCCATTTTAATTTAATTTATTTATTGTGGTTCCAGGGATTGAACTCAGGACCCTGCGCTTGGCAGGTAAGCACTTATTCTACTGAGCTATCTCCCCAGCCTCCTTGCTTCTTTTTTAAATTGTTTATTTACCTGCTTAGGCAGAGTGCAGTGGACGTGGTTTGATCCTGGAAATGGCAGTGATCCTCCTGCCTCAGCCTTCAGTGCTAGGATTCTGGATGTGTGCTACTGTGCCTGACTTTTTGTTTTGTTTATTATCATTCAATTTCCTGCTGTAGAGTGGAAGCCCCTTGGAGCAGAATTTTTTCCCATCTCGCTCCCTATGGGATCATAGCCCAGAGCTACATTCCTAGCCCTTTCTATTTTTTCTTTTTTTTTTTGGGGGGGGGGGGATGGGGTTTCACTAATTTGTTCTGGTGGACTAAAACTTGTAATCTCTCATGCCTGAACCTCCTAAATGCATGATATGCATGTACTACCATGTTTGCCTCTAGTTGGACTTTCTGAGCAAATTGGACACTAACTCTATCCTTTTTTATGTCAGTGGTTGAGATAGGGACTCACTACATAGTTCAGGCTGGCCTTGAACTCACTCAGATGAGAGCCTCTGCCTCAGTATACTGTATTTTGGAATTACAGGTATGTGTCACTATGCCTAGCTACCTCTCAATTTGTTATTTATTTATTTATTATTTCTTTTATTATGGCTGTCTCAGCCTGCCCTGGGGGAGGGGCTGGCACTGCATGTGGTGACAGGGATCGAACCTGGGTCCCTGCAGTTGCCTAAGCTTGCCTAAGCAGGCGCTTTAGACTGCTGAGCCATCTCACTGGCTATTTATTTATTTATTTATTTATTTTGAGACAGGGTCTCACTAGATAGTACAGGCTGGCCTTGAATTCACTCTGTGAGTTAATCATCCGCCTGCCTCAGCCTACAGAGTGCTGCTATTACAGGTGTGTGCCACCACACTCAGTTTGCTTCTCAGTTCTTGCTTGAGTTTAAATCCTCTGCTACCAACCAAGAGTTAAAGCAAAAGGATTTGATTGTAAAATATTGTCACATTCTGGGCATGGTGGCACACACCTGTAATGACAGCATTTTCTTATTTATTTATTTATTTATTTATTTATTTATTTTTTGTGGAACCAGGGTTCGAACTCACGACCTTGCACTTGCCCAGCAGGCACTTGTGCCTCGGAGCTATCTCCCCAGCCCCTAGCATTTTCTTATTTATTTATTGTCTTTTTGACACAGGGACTTGCTGTGCAGCTCAGACTGGCCTTGAATTCACCTTGTAGCCAAGGCTGGTCTTGAACTCTAATCTTCCTACCTCAGCCTCCCAAGTGCAAGGATTACAGCCTTGCACTACGAAACCCAGTGATGCCAGCATTTAGGAGACTGAGGCAGGAGGATCCAAGTGAATTTGAGGGGGGTGGGGAGATAGCTCCATGGCACAAGTGCCTGCCTGGCAAGTGCAAGGTCATGAGTTTGAACCCCTGTCCCACCAAAAACAAAACAAAACAAAGCAAAACACACACAAAAAAGTGAATTTGAGGCCATCTGAGGCTAGCATGGGCTATTCAGTAAATTCAAGACCAGTCTGGACTATGTCATCTATTGTCTCACAAAATAAGACAAAATGTGAAAGCAAAATGGCAGAAACATTGTCACAAATAGTTCTTTTTTTTTTTTTTTTTTTTTTTTTTTTTTTTTTTTTTTTGTACTGTGAATTGAACTCAGGACTTTGCACTTGTCAGGCAGGTGCTTGTGCTGCTGAGCTATATTTCTGGCTGTATCACAAAGTTCAGACACACATTTGCTAGTTTAATGTTCTTGTTTTTGCTTTTTTTTTTGGTTTGTTTTAGTAGAGGCTGTACAGGGTCTCACTACACAGATTGGACTCCTAGTGATCCTCCTGCTTTCAGCTCCCAAGTGCTGGGATTATAGGCACGCTCCAACATACCCAGTCTCAGTCACCTCTCATAGCACCCTGGGCCCTGCACTCTACCTAAGCAGATGCAATTTTTTTTTTTTTCTTGACATAAAGTATCTGTCAGGATGGAGAAATAGCTCAGTAGAATAAGCCCTTTCCTGGCAAGCTCAAGGGCCTGAGTTCAATCCCCAGTCCCACACATACAAAATAAATAAATAAATAAATTAAATAAATAAATAAATATCTACCTATCTGTCTATCTACCCATCTACCTATTTTATTTTGTGGTACCAGGGATTCAGCTCGTAGGTGCTTATTATACTGAGCTATCTCCTTACCCCCTTGACACAAATTTAAAATGACCATTTTGTTCTTCCACAGTAGAATGGCCCCCTCAGCTGAATTCATTTCTATGCTTTCTCTTACTTTTTATTTTTTTACTTTATTTCTCTTTTACTTTTTTTTTTTCAGTACCATGAATTAAACTCAGGACCCAGCCAGGCATGGTGGCTCATGCCTGTAATCCCAGCACTTGGGAGGCTGAGGCAGGAGGATTGGTGCAAGTTCGAGACCAGCCTGGGCTACAAAAGTGAGCTCAAGGCCAGCCTCAACTGCATAGAGAGACCCTGTCTCAAAAAGACCAAAAAAAAAAAAAAAAAAAAAAAACTCAGGACCCTGTATTTGGCAGGCAAGTGCTTATTCTACTAAGCTATCTCCCCACCCTCTCTTACTTTCCAAAGACTTGTTTGCTTATTGAGATAAGGCCTCCCCATTTCAGGCTGGCCTCAGACTCATGGCATTCATTCTGCCTCAGTCCCAGGAGTGCTCAGATTACAGGTGTGCCACTATGCCCAGCTTGTGACAATGTTTTCTAGTGAAGTCCTCTGCTCTAGTCTTTGGGTGGTAGCAGTCCCTGCACCAGGGTCTGAACTCACAACCTTGCACTTGCCAGGCAGGCACTTGTGCCATGGAGCTATCTCCCCAGCCCCAAGTAGCAGAGGTATAAATCTAGGTGTGGTGGCGTGCATACTTGTAATCCCAGCATTCAGAAGGTTGAGGCAACTAGGTCACCTGAGTATGAGGCCAGCCTGGGGGCTACCAACATGAGCACAAGTTTAGCCAAAACTGCATAATGAGAGCCTGTCTCAAAAAAAACCCTGGAAATTGAAGTCTAAGTATTTGCACTAAGCTGCAGCCTCAGCTCCTTTTATTTTATTTTATTTTATTTGTCTTTTTGAGACAGGGTCTCAGTATGCAGTTGAGGCTGGCCTTGAGCTCACTTTTGTAGCCCAGGCTGGTCTCAAACTCGCACCGATCCTCCTGCCTCAGCCTCCCAAGTGCTGGGATTACAGGCGTGCGCCACCACGCCCGGCCGTCAGCTCCTTTTAAATAGGATGATGGCACCACATGGGCTGGCACCACATGCTACTCCAGCCCCATCCCCGGGGCAGGCTGAGCCAGCCATAACATAAATAAGTAAAGTTAAAAAGAGGGTCCGGCAGGATGGCTCAGTGGTCTAAAGTGCCTCCTAAGGAAAGCTTGGGCGGCTGCAGGGATCGCGGTTTAATCCCTGGCACCACATGCTGCACCAGCCCTGCCCTCAGGGCAGGCTGAGCCAGCCATAAAAATAAATAAACAAACAAACAAAAGTTCTGAAACAAGAAAAAAAAAATTGTACTGAGCTAGCTCCCCAGCCCCAAACTTGACTAAGTGCTTGCCTGGCAAGTGCAAAGGCCTGAGTTCAATCCCAGTTTCCGCCAACAATAAAAAATAAAAATAACAATAAAATTCAAGTTTGTTAAATAAATTAAAAAGTGAGTTATAAAATGTTTAATTTTTTTGCCAGGTGTGGTGGGAGGCTGAGGCAGGACTGATTGATGTGAGTCTGAGACCAGCTGGGGCTACAAAAGTGAGCTCAAGGCCTGTCTAAACTGCAGAGTGAGACTGTCTCAGAAAGACAAATAAAACAATAATAATAAAAAATAAAATGTTTAACTTTCATCAGCTTCAAGGTTTATGTTGCTGCCAAATTTTGCATATAATTGAACTTTCAAATTTGCTAACCCCCGCCGAACCAATTCTACTCTTTTCTCATACATTTTTCTTTGTTTCTTCTAGCATTTCTTGTGTTTCTTCTTGAGAATGGCTAATGAAAATGTTGCCAATCTGATACAGTATCATTAAACAGTCATCATCCTCCAGCATGAGGTTGTCACAGGCATCTTCTAACTTCTGAAGCTGCTTTTTTTTTGGGGGGGGGGTCTTTCTGAGACAGGGTCTTGTGGGCCAGCAGGATGGCTCAGCAATCTAAAGCACCTGCTCAGGAAAAGTTCAGCCTCCGCAGGGACCACACTTCGATCCCCGCACCACATGCTGCGTTGGCCCGGACCTCAGGGCAGGCTGAGCCAGCCATTAAAAAAAAAAAGGGTCTTGCTATACAGCTCAGGCTGGCCTTGAGCTCACTTTTGTAGCCCAGGCTGGTCTTGAACTCACAATGATCCTCCTGCCTCAGCCTCCCAAGTGCTGGGATTACAGGCATGAGCCACTATGCCCGGCTAAAAGCTACTTCTTTTTTAGCTCTATTTCTTCCTTTATCTCTGTGATGTTAATCGTGTTCAGCACAAATTTGTTTGTCTTTTGTTGATCTTCAGAAGTGACCTTGATGTCTTCTACAGCCACCTTGGGACTCCAGCATTATATTTTGCTAAAAAAAAGAAAGAAAACTGGCACCGGGTCTGGGCACATGGCTCAGTGGTAACACTCCTGTCTTGCATGCACAAGGTCCTGGGTTCCATCCCCAGAGCCATAAACCCCTTGTACCCCCACATAAAAATAAGCCTGGGCTTGATTTCACACACCTGTAGTCTCAGCAGTCAGGAAAGTGAACAGAGGATGATCACTATGAGTTCAATCTGTGTGAGACCCTGGAGACCCTGTACTAAATACAAAAAAATAAATAAATACATTTTTAAAAAACCAACAAAAATTGACATCTTGGGGCCAGGAATATAGCTCAACAGCATAAGTGCCTGCCTGACAAATCCAAGGTCCAGAGTTCAATCCCTGGGACCAAAAAAACAAACAACAAAAAAATTGACACCTCATCTTTCTTTCTTTCTTTCTTCCTTTCTTTCTTCCTTTCTTTCTTTCTTTCTTTCTTTCTTTCTTTCTTTCTTTCTTTCTTTCTTTCTTTCTTTCCTTCTTTCTTTCTTTCATCTTTATGAGTCAGGGCCTCACTATGCAGTTCAGGCTGGCCTTGAGCTCACTTTTGTAGTCCAGGCTGGTGTGGAACTCACACTGGTCCTCCTGCTTCAGCCTCCCAAGTGCTGGGATTACAGGTGTGCGCCACCAGGCCCAGCAACACCTCATTTTTTCCATTGCCATCACTTCATTCTCTCTCTCTGTCTGTCTGTCTGTCTCTCTCTCTTTCAGAACTGGTGATTAAACTCAGGTCCATCACTTGAAAAGAACTTTTTAATTTTTCTTTTTTTTTTTTACTTTTTGAGACAGAGTCTCACTATGATGCAGTTCAGGCTGGCCTTGAGCTCACTTTTGAGCCTAGGCTGGTTTTGAACTCACATTGATCCTCCTGCCTCAGCCTCCCAAGTGCGGGGATTATAAGGGTGTGCCACCACGTCCAAGTTTCTGGTCTTTTTAGAGAGGGTCTCACTATGCAGTTAAGTCTGGCCTGGAGCTCACTTTGTAGGCCAGAATGGTCTCAGACTTGCAGTGATCCTCCTGCTTCAGTGTCCCAAGTGCTGGGATTACAGGCCTGTGCCACTATTCCTGGCTGAAGTGATACAGGGGGATCAAATTCCCAACCTGAAGGGTACCTGGGATGAGTTTATGTTCTCTAAAATGGAAGAGTGAATTTTAGGAACAAATGCAAGTTAAGAGCAGGGGGCCAATAGCTCAGCAGATTAAAGTGCCTGCTTAGGTAGGTGCAGGTGCTGGGGTTCAATACCCATCTGCAGTGCTGTGTCTGTCCGCCCCCAGGGGGCACTGAGGTGGTCACTGAGATGAGGTGTGGTGGCGTGTACCTATAATCCCAGTACTTGCAAAGCTGAAAGTAGAAGGATCACTGTGACTCCAATCTGTGTCTCTAACTAGACCCTGTAGACCCTGTACTAAATACATTAAAAAAAAAAAAAAAAAGAGCAGAATATTTATTTGGGGAAAAGAAAGCTTCTGTCTGAGAAGAAAGAAAGGGGCCCCAGTGGGTTGCATCCAGGAAGCTTTTCTGGGGAATTTTCCAGAATAAAGCCATGTGGTGAGGTGCATCTAAAGTAAAGAACAGCAGAGTATGGTGGCACACACCTGTAATCCCAGTACTTTAGAGGCTGAGGCAGGAGGATTGATATGAGTTTTTTTCTTTTTTTTTTTTTTTTTTTGTCTTTTTGAGACAGGGTCTTGCTGTACAGTTCAAGCTGGCCTTGAGCTCAGTTTTGTAGACCAGGCTGGTCTTGGACTCTCACCGATCCTCCCGCCTCAACCTCCCGAGTGCTGGGATTACAGGCGTGCACCACCATGCCTGGCTCTGATGTGAGTTTGAGACTAGCCTGGGCTACAAGAGTGAGCTCAAGGCCAGCCTGAACTGCATAATTGCATAGCAAGACCCTGACTCAAAAAAGACCAAAAAAAAAAAAGGTGGGGTTGGTGGGGAAATAGCTCCAAAGCACAAGTGTCTGCCTGGCAAGTGCAAGGTAGTGAGTTTGAAGCCGGTCCACAAAAAATAAATAAATAAATAAAAATAAAAAATAAACTGACTGGGGCTAGGGCTCAGTGCAAAGGCCCTGGGGCAAGCCCCAGTGCTTAAAAAGAAAGTGGAAAACATGGGAACTCCCTTAGGTGGGCATGAGGTGGGACAAAACTATGGTCAACCAATGAGATTACAAGCGCTATTGCTCAGATAAAATTGATTAAATCTAGGACCAAATGAGGAAGCGAGTCATGCAGCAAATGGGCATGAATACCAACCAGGTTTCTCTCAGTTCAGGTTGGGCTTGTGACTCTTTTGGGCTCTTTCAAGGTGATTGCTACCTATTAGAATATCAGTCCCTGATGTCCATCCCTAGGGAGTACGTGGCTGCACTTGTTTACTCCTTTGTCTTGAGATCTAGCTCATACCAGGAGTGCCTGTCTCTTCCAAAGTGCAGTCACCTTGTCTTCCATATTGTCTCCCTGAGGGCCTGGCCCTATGTGACTGCCTATTTTTCTACCTAATTTAGCTGCCTACAACAAAAAGACTTTTATTTCCTGTCTTTTTGAGACAGTCTTTCACTATGCAGTTCGGGCTGGCTTGAACTCACTTTGTAGACGAGGCTGGCCTTTAATTTGCAGTGATCCTCCTGCCTCAGCTTCCCAAGTGCTGGGATAACAGGCATGTGGTCTTGCTTTTTTTTTTTTTTTTTTTTTTTTTTTTTTAAGAAACACAGTCTGCCCAGCACTCGGGAGGCTGAGGCAGGAGGATTGGTGCGAGTTCGAGACCAGCCTGAGCTACAAAAGTGAGCTCAAGGCCAGCCTCAACTGCATAGCAAGACCCTGTCTCAAAAAGACAAAAAAAAAAAAAAAAAAAAAAGAAACACAGTCTGGCCAGGCATGGTGGCACATGCCTGTAATCCCAGCACTTGGGAGGGTGAGGCAGGAAGATTGGTGCGAATGAAGCATACCAACGTTTCTCACTGGAAGTGTCCTCTGTTCCTCCTTTATGATGGGATGACTTGGGAAATGAAATCTACAGTTCTAATAGAGATCTTGCTGGAAACACATAGCCTTTGAGAGAACCACAGACATAAGAGCCAATATAGCATAGGGCATAATCTTTTTTTTTTATGAGCAGAGTATGTTTATTAGGGGTAAGAAAGCTCCTGTCCAAGAGAGGAACAGGAGGAGGTGTCCTGAGTGGGTGGTCCCTGAGAAATGGTCTCTTCCAGGGACTTTTATAGAGGAAAACCATGTGGTGAGGTGGGTCTAAGGTGGTGGAGAAGATGTGGGAACTCATTTAGGTGGGCATGAGGTGGGACAAAACTATGGTCAACCAATGAGATTGCAAGCATGATTGCTCAGGTAAAATTGATTAAATCTAGTACCAAATGGGGAAGTGAGTCTTGTAGCAAGTGGGCAAGAATACCAAACAAGGTCTCTTCCTGTTGGGCTTGGGCTAGTGACTCTTTCAGGCTAACATAAGCAATTGTAAGCATTTTTTCTTTTCTTTTCAAGATAGGGTCTTTCTATGCAGTTCAGTCTGGTCTTGAGCTCACTTTTGTAGCCCAGGCTGGTCTCAAACTCACACTTACTCTCCTGCTTCAGCCTCCCAAGTGCTGGAGTTACAGGCATGCACCACTACCCCCAGGAACATATCAACATTTGAAGCATAAAATTTGTTACCTAAGCAAGTCCCAACTCATAATTTATGAAAGAAAAGCAAACTCAGACCTCCATCCAATGATCTTGGTGGGACCTCCAAATGATACAGGGAGAAAAACTAAGCCCAGGTGGGTGACCTCCCAACCTGAAAAGTGCCTGGGACAAGTTTGTGTTCTCTCAAAACAAAGAATGAATTTTAGGAACAAACAGAGGTTATAAGCAGAATATACTTATTAGGGGAAAGAAAGCTCCTATCTGAAAGTGACAGGAGGTAGGTCCCAAGTGGGTGGTCCTCCCAAGACATAATCTTTGAGAGTATAAAATTTGCAGCTGAAGCCAGGTATGGTAGCATAGACCTGTAATTTCATGTTGTGAAGCTGAGGCCATACGTTCACTATAAGTTCAAGGCCAGCCTAGGCTACACAATGAGTTCAAGACCAGCCTAGAGTACACAGTGAGATGCCATCGCAAAAAACAGCAACAACAAAAACAATAAAAAATGTCCAAGGGCTGGCTCCATGGCTCAGGGGACTAAGCGCCTGTCTAGGCAAGCACAGCAACTGTGGTTCCATCCCTGGGCACTGAATGCTTCACCAGCCCTGCCCCTGGTTGCACTCAGATGGTGATGGAGTCAGTGCATGGTGTTGTGTGCTTATAATCCCAGCACTGGGGAGGCTGAAAACAGGAGGATCACTAGGAGCTGGAGCTGCATAGTGAGACCCTGTACTAAATACATAACTTAAAAAAAATAAATAAAAATTAAAGAAAAGGGCCCAGCAGGATGGCTCAGTGGTCTAAAGTCCCTGCTTGGGAAAGCCTGGGCGGCTTCAGGGACTACGGTTCAATCCCTAACACCACATGCTGCGCCAGCCCTGCCCTCGGGGCAGGCTGAGCTGGCCATAAAAATGAGTGAATAAACAAACAAAGATTCTGAAACAAGAAAAAAATAAATAAAATAAAAATTTTTTAAAAATTAAGAAAAAAAGAAGAAAATTTGCAGCCAGGTGTCATGGTATATCTATAATCTTATCACTCTGGAGGCAGGAGGATTGTCTCAAATTTCAGGCTAGTTTAAATCACATAGTGATACTCTGTCACATAGTGATACCAGGCTAAAATTTCTCTTTCACCTTTCCTAATTTTCTTTCTTTCTTTCTTTCTTTTTTTTTTTTTTGTCTTTTTTTGAGACAGAGTCTCGCTATGCAGTTCAGGCTGGCCTTGAGCTCACTTTTGTAGCTCAGGCTGGTCTCAAACTCGCACCAATCCTCCTGCCTCAGCCTCCCAAGTGCTGGAATTACAGGTGTGTGCCACCACGCCCAGCATGTTTTTTTTTTCCAGGTACCAGGGATTGAACTTGGTACTAGGCAAGTGTTTAGGTCACTGAGCTATATCCCCAGCCCTAGAATCTTGTTAAATTACCCAGACTGGGCACGAACTCGAGATGCTGCTGCCTCAGCCTCTCAAGTAGCTAATACTAATGATCCAGGCATGGATCATTGGGCCAAGCCCCATTGTAAATTTCTTTTTTTTTGTCTTTTTTGAGACGGTCTCGCTATGCAGTTGAGGCTGGTCCTGCGCTCACTTTTGTAGCCGAGGCTGGTCTCGAACTCGCACCAATCCTCCTGCCTCAGCCTCCCAAGTGCTGGGATTACAGGCGTGAGCCACCACGCCCGGCTCCATGTAAATTTCTTAAAACAAACTGATAGCTGCTATACCATAAACTCTGCATTAGATACATTGTTTTGTTGAATACCTGTTTAAAAAAAAACAAGATAACCATTATTCACAGTGAAAGAACCGAGTTCTTACGTTTCTCTTTTGTGTTTTGTCGGGCACCACTTTCTCTTATTAATGTGCCAGCCGCACTGCCCATCTCTCAGCTTCTCAGCAGGGACAAGCTCCTTGCCTGGTTGGTTCAGGAGTTTTGTACTTATTATGCTCTTTGTCCCATCCCTTTTTGTCTGTCAACTTCTCATCCTTTAGGTCTTTGCCAAAGTTCATTTCCTCATGGAAAACTTCCCTGCCTCCTCTGATGAGGATGTTGGTACTTCCTATTGCATAACTATAATTGAATAGCTATTTGAGTAACGTTTTGCATATTCTGAATTTCCTGTGTAATCTTTGAATCCAGGAGAAACTGAACTATCTATTGTTTATTTTTGCCTTTTTTTGTGTGTGAGTGTGGTACTGGGGATTGAACTTGGGACCTTGCACTTGCCAGGCAGGAGCTTATGTGCTTGAGCTAGCTCCTCAGCCCTATTTTGTCCTTTTGAGACAGGGGCCCACTATGCAGTTCAGGCTGACCTTGAGCTCACTTTGTAACCAAGGCTGGTTTTGAACTTGCTGGGATCCTCCAGCCTCAGCCTCCTGAGTGCCAGGATTACAGGTGTGTACTACCACATCTGGCATAGACGGAATTATTTTAAGACTTCCTTCCACCACTCAGTACTTATTAGTGGAGAGATTGAAACCATTTAGTGGCAGAACTAAAACAAGAATATGAACTCATTTCCAGTATAGTTTTCTTTTTACTGAGCCACAAAATGCTATCACAAGGTCCAGACTTCCTTTTCCTCTTCCCAGTGATTAAATATGTCTTGTGTGTTGTTTCTTCAGACGCTTGGTAAAGCCAACCTGGTAAGTAATGTGTGTTTAGAAATTACCCTCTCTCTCAAGGATAAATGCCTTTAACGAGGGCCTCCTGGAGAAAAGAAGATAGCCCCATCACAATTTCTTCTTTCTTTCTTTTCTTCTTTTTTCATTTTTCTTTTTGTAGCACTGGGGATCAAAACTGGGACCTTGCACTTGCCAGGCAGGTGCATATGTTGCTGAGCTATTTCCCTGGACCCCATCAAAATTTCTTGCACATGAATATTCTGGACTGGAAGGAATTTTTATTTATATTCCTTTATGAGATCATAGGAACGAAACCTACATAGTGCCAGACATAGTCTAATTTTTTAATATAATTTTTTATTTTATTTATTTATTTTTTTCTTGGTTCAGAACCTTTGTTTATTCACTCATTTTTATGGCTGGCTCAGCCCACCCCAAGGGCAGGGCTGACGCAGCATGTGGTGCCAGGGATCAAACCGAGGTCCCTGAAGCTGCCCAAGCTTTCTCAAGCAGGCGCTTTATACCACTGAGCCATCCTGCTGGGCCCCTCTAATTTTTTTTTTTTTTAACTTGGCAACAAACCTCTTTGCTTGGTATTATTCTCCTTTGTATTTAATGTTCCTCATAGCTGGTGAGAAAGACAGTACTTAAGACTCTCCTTTCCCAGAATATGACTCTTGGTCTAATCCTCTTTTTTTCAATACCATGCTGCCTCCAAGGGTATGTGCAGGCAAATTGCTTACACTGTTTATATATAAATCTGGGCCGTGGGGTTAACTGGGTGATTATCTTTAATAAAAAGTATTACCAGGTTTCTTTCATTGCACTAGTGGGATCTACATTTGACACTTGACATTTTAATTTCTTCACCAAAAATCTTTCATCTCTGCTACTTAACCTTGTTCATTTATAAATGTGATCATGGGCAGAAAAAGAGTGCTTTGAGCACTCTGAGGAAAATTACGATGCAAACCTTTTTTTTTTTGTTTCTGAGATAGGGTCTCGCTACCTAGCGCGGGCTGGGCTTAAACTCAATGAGTACTCTAGGTGGCTTCAAACTTCTAGCAATCCTGCCTCAGCCTCCTGAGTGCTAGATTATAGGTGTGTGCCACTTTGATGTAAAACTTTGTCTTTTCGAGACAGAGGCTCGCTATGCAGTTCAGGCTGGCCTTGAGCTCACTTTTGTAGCCCAGGCTGGTCTTGAATTCACACTGATCCTCCTGCCTCTGCCTCCCAAAGTGCTGGGATTACAGGTGTGCACCATCACGCCTGACCTATAGTGCATTATCTGTTTACTAATATTTCCAGTAAGAAAAGCTACTAGTAGTTTTGGTTCTAGAATGGAATGACCTTCCACAGGATGGGCTTTCCTCTGAATAAAAGTGTTTTTGTCTATCTTTAGATTCTGATTCCTGAATAAAGGGCTCTCTTATGAGGACATGTGGATTATAGCACTACGGTTCTTATGGCAGTGTAGGACGCACCTATTTAATAGCTTTGTAACCTTGGGCAAATTACTTAACCTCTGTTTCCCCAGTTATGAAATGGAGACTGATAGCTATTCCGCAGCTGTTGAAATCCTTTCATTTGTTTGAAGCACTTAAGAACAAAGCCTGGCCCACAGCAAGTATCCCAGTAGTGTTAATTTTCTTTCTCTCCTAGGTCAATAACGTTCCCTCCGTGGTCCACAGATTTATAAAGGTTGGCCAGACTCCTAGGAGGCACAGTACATGTAAAACTTTGAGAGATATGTGAGGTGTCGAGGTGTCTTTTCTTGGAAATAAAGCTCAGAATTTTAACAGATTATTTTGGGGTCAGCGGCTTCCTTGAAAACAACAACAAAACAAAACAAAAAAAACGAGTTTCTGATTCCAAAGCTAGTGACTTTCCTCAGAGGAGGAGCTGTATTTCGTCCTTGTAGTGGTGTCTTTCCTCGCTGGATACTGTTCGCCGTCCTCTCACAGATGACCACGCTCGTGGGCCAGCTCCCACCGTTTTCGTTTCCCTGGAGGTTCTGTGATCTCTCTTCGGGTTCGCTTCCGAATGGGGGTGGGAGTGTCATTGGCAGCTGGGAAGCAGGGTTATTTTAAGGTCTCTAGGGCTGCAGAAGCAGCTGTCTCACTGAGAAACAGGATTTTGTGGATTTTCTCAGGCTCAAGTTCCTCTCTCCAGGTGTTAAGTCAGAATCTCAAGCTAAGACCCCAGCCGCCCGCACCCTCCTAGGCCCTAGTCACCAAGCAGTGGGGGCGGGAAGGCCCCGCGCGCAGCTTCCGCTCCTCCAACCCACCAGAGGGCGCCGCGGCCCCGCCCCCGCCTTCCCGCGGTGCTTCGCGCCGGGCCCCTTCCGCGTGGGTGACTGAATATGAGAGTCAGCGCTCGCTCTGCGCGCGCGGTCCGCATTCACCGCCCGGCGCTCTTATTCCGCCAGCGAGGGGCGGGCGCGCGCGCAAAAGCATAGAGACGGGCGTTGAGCTCTCTGGCTAGAGCGTCGCCGAATCGGAGTCGGAGCCGGAGCCCAAGCCGCGCGCTGTGTCTCCGCTGCGTCTGCCGAGGCTCCGAGTGTCAGGGACAAAAGCCGCCACCGCGCCACTCGCTCCCACCACCAGAGCTCATCTGCCGCCGCCGCCGCCGCCCTGAGGAGAGTCTGCCGCCGCCGCTACCCGTCAGGATCCGAGAGCTATGTCGGCCAGCAGCCTCTTGGAGCAGGTACAGGCCCAACCCGCATGCCTCGGCCATTGTGTGAGGCGAGACTGAGCCCGACTAGGCCTGGGCCCGCCGCCCCCGGTTGGGCCGAGTCGCGGCAGCGCCTCCCTCGGGCCGGGTTTCGGGCCTCGCTGGCCAGCCGCACCCCACACCTCCACCCGGGCCCGCATCTCCTAGGCTCCGGAACCCACCGGCCGCGCTGCGCTCCTTCCCCTCCGCGGGCCTGGTTTTCTCCCTCGTTTCCTTCCCCTTCCTTGAAACCCTGGCTCCCTCGTCGCTGCCGGCGCGTCCCTGGCTTTTGCCAACCCCCCCTCCCCGGGCCTGCCGGCCTATCGCTTTCCTCCGCCTCCCGCTTCCAGCCTCCCCCTCACCACCATTCTTGACGCCTCCCCTTAGGCCTGGTCCTTTATTTCCTTCTCGGGCCCTGATTTTAATTGTCTTTTCCCTTTTCCGTTTCTTCCCGGACAACTTGCTACTCGGCGACGTTGCCTTCCCTCGCAGAGACCTAAAGGTCAAGGGAACAAAGGTAAGCCCCGCTCTGCTGGTGCCCGGGGCCCTCCGGGAGGGGACGAGGGTGGGGTCTACGGGAAGCGCCGGGGAGGGGACCTTTCGGGAGCCGCTTAGCGCGCAGGTGCCTCACGCTTGAGTGTTTGACCCTTTCGGTGTGTTCTTGCAGCTGGCGAACAGCTTTTTAGCTAACAAGGGTTGATTCTTTAAGGGTGGGGGTGGATTCGGTTTTGAAATGCCCCAGGTCCTTAGTTTCCTGTAGGTCTTAGAAGGCCTTTGTTTTTCATCCTCGTGGATCACTTTCTGGAAGTAACTCACATGCGCTGGGGGAGGGGAAACGGGAGGGAATGGAAATCTAGAGGAGCCAATAAAGTGACCTTTTTTAGATCGTCTTGTTCTGGGTGGAGGGAAATATTTTCATGGATGAATGTTGCTCTAGCCTTCACTTTCATCTTTAGCCTTTTGAAGTTCATACTTACCCTGCTCTTTGAACTGGTGAGGGTTTTCTCCCGTTAGGATATATTTGTCTGAATTTAGGGTTGGTATACTGTTAATTTGAATTTTTTCTCTTAGTACAAAATGGATCCGTACATCAAAAGGATGGATTAAATGATGATGATTTTGAACCTTATTTGAGTCCACAGGCAAGACCCGTGAGTAGCTTGGTCATTTACATACCTGATTAAAGGGTAGTGTGATATTAGTCTTTGTCTGCATTGTTAGTAAATATCAGTTTTTGGTAGAGTCACTTCCTCAGTACCTCAATGTGTTATGAAGCAATTATTGCAAGTGTTACAGACTGTTAAGAGTACCAGGTCTGTATTGTCAGCAAACAGTGTTCTCTGGGACTGTGCTACTGATAACATTTTACTGTGTGCCAATGTAGTGTAATTGTTCTCCCTTACCAAGAATATTGTAGAGCACAATTTAAGAATACTTACCAGAATTAAGTATTCTGAGCTTTTGTCTCAGACAACTTTTGGGAAAATCACATTAATAATGTTATTGGAAATATTTTGATATAAAAGCTTGTGAACTTCATTCAGAACTGTAAAACTGGCACTTGGGGCCAAGGGAGTTGATTGTTGATTCCCTGTTCCAAAAAGATAAGGGATAAGGAAAACTGGCGGTCTTCCTTCTGTTTGGTCACTAGTTAATGGACTTAGCTTATCAATTATTTTGGAGTTCAACATTTGTTATTTTGAGTTCAGCTGTATTTTAGTTTAGGTTTTTTTTTTTTTTTTTTTGTCTTTTTGAGACAGGGTCTCCCTATGCAGTTCAGGCTGGCCTTAAGCTCACTTTTGTAGCCCAGGCCCGTCTTGGACTCGCAACGATCCTCCTGCCTCAGCCTCCCAAGTGCTGAGATTACAGGGGTGTGCCACTACACCCAGCTCTCTTCTTTCTTTCTTTCTTTCTTTCTCTTTCTTTTCTTTTTTCTTTCTTTTTTTTTTTGAGCCACAGCCTTGTCATGTAGTTCAGGCTGGCCTTGAAGTTATTGTGTGGTCCATGTTGGCCTCAAACTGTTGATCCTCTTGTCTCAGCCTCTGAATGAGTGCTTATATTAGAGTTGTGTGCAAATCAACTTTGTGTGCCTTTGTCTTCTCACTAAAGGAGCTATGAAACATAGGAAGTGGAGTTAAGAATGCTGTTTGATGGGGCCCGGCAGGATGGCTCAGTGGTCTAAAGCGCCTGCTTAGGAAAGCTTAGGTGGCTGCAGGGACCGAGGTTCGATCCCTGCACCACATGGCTGTGCCAGCCCTGCCCTCAGGGCAGGCTGAGCCGGCCATAAAAATAAACAAAAGTTCTGAAACAAGAAAAAAAAATTAAAAAAAGAATGCTGTTTGACATAAGCTAAAATTAGACTAAGAATTACTGAGATAAGAGGTAGGAGTAAACTCAGTGTTGGTGAGCCTGCATGTTACCATCACAGCATCAAGACCCCTTTAAAAAAGTGATTGAGGAAATTGCCATATAATACCTTTTAACTTTAAAATTAGTTGTGTGTGTAATGTAGTTTTTTTTTTTTTTTAAACTTTTGTTTGTTTGATGGCCCGCACAGCCTGCCCCCTGAGGGCAGGACTGGCAGTGCATGTGGTCTCTGCAGCCACCTGCAGGCACTTGGACCACTGAACCATCCTGCTGGGCCCTGTGTATTTAAGTAGTTTAATGTGACCTGTACTATAGAAACTTAACTCATCATTTTTTGGGGGGTATTTCGTCCCAAAAGTGTCACAAAATTATATGTAGTAAGTCATTAAAAGGTCCTGAGAATTGACAGTATTTCCAGGATATTCTAAAAGATCAAGGTGGTGAATCATTTGCATAAACTTTGAACATGTGATATGTGAAACACAGTAGACATATTCATGCATATCCATATTTGGACCTTTCAGATTTCTTTTTTCTTTTTTTTTTTTTTTTTTGTCTTTTTGAGACAGGGTCTCGCTATGCAGTTCAGGCTGGCTTTGAGCTCACTTTTGTAGCCCAGGCTGGTCTCGAACTCGCACCAATCCTCCTGCCTCAGCCTCCCGAGTGCTGGGATTACAGGCGTGCGCCACCACGCCCAGCTGGACCTTTCAGATTTCTGGTATGAAATTTTCTACATTGGAGCTACAGACACTTAAATGGAAATATTTTCATAAGAGACAAACTATTAGGAAAAGTAGAGAAGGAAGTAGAGAAATGAACTGTTAATAAGTTATTGAATTAGATGAGGATGATGGTTGGTTTTTGTAGTCCAGGATGGGCTTGAGCTCACTTTTGTAGCTCAGGCTGATGTCAAACTCACATGGATCCTCCAGCCTCAGCCTCCCAAGTGCTAGAATTATAGGCGTGCACCGCCATGCCCGGCTTTGAGCTTACTTTTGTAACCCAGTCTGGTCTGAACTTGCAATGATCCTCCTGTTTCAGCCTCCCAAGTGCTGGAATTACAGGGATGTGGACAGTGCCCTTCCTTGAATTAGATTATTTTGTTTGCTTACATAATTGTTATAATAGAGCGTGGGAGCATTTAGAAACACTTCTAGGTAGTTCTTGTAAAACATTGTGTAATTCAGATTTTTGAGCTCAGGGGCATGTGGGAACTTGCCAGTTCATTTGTAAGGATTCAGCTGTGTCTTGGCATGATCTGTAATGTTAAGTGCACTTGTTTTTTTTTTTTTTTTTTTGCTCAAGTCAAACTGTTTAAAACAGATTTGGAGGAAAATATAAATCTTGGATGAGGAAAGGTAATCTGAGAAGAGAAGCTTTGTCTTTTTGTAGTGTGAGTGTGTGTGTGTGCGCACGCAATGCTGGGGATTGAACCCAGGGACTCACTTGTAATTTTGGAGACAGTCTCACTATGTAGTTCAGACTGACCTTGAATTCACTGTAGCCCAGGCTAGCCTTGAACTCTGATTTTCCTGCCTTAGTGTTGTGAGTGCTGGCATTACACCTGTGTTCCACCGCACCTGGCAGTTTGTTTACCTTTACACTAAATTTTTATTGCCCTAATATTTGAAGCTTAACCCCCTTTTTTTTTTTTGATTCATTTATTTATTTATGTTGTGGCCAGCTCAGCCTGCCTTGGGGATGGGGCTGGTGCAACATATGGTGCCAGGGATCCAATTGTGGTCTCTGGTTGTGCCTAAGCTTGCCTAAGCAGGTGCTTTAGACTGCTGAGCTATCTCGCTGGCCCCTTGAAGCTTAGCCCGTTTGACTATAGTGGATTTGTGTCTATGATAGAAATTCTCACTACCTTTGAGAACTTTTAGACCTGAAAAAGTGTGTATGGAAAGACTTTTTTATTTTGTAGTACTGTGGCTTGAACCCAGGGGACCCTGAACTCCATCTCTAGCCCTTTTAATTTTATTTTGAGGTAAGGTCTTGCAGGACTGTACAGGCTGGCAAATGTAAACTGTTTTAGTTTACCTAGTAGCTGAGATTATTGGTGTGTGACACCATAATGGTTAAACTTCAGTTATTTATAGTCTTCACACAGAACTATGTCCCTAGACCTTTATTCATTTGTTTTTATTTTATTTATTTATTTAGAGACAGGATCTCACTATACAGTTCAGGTGGGCCTTAAACTCACTTTTGTAGCCCAGGCTGGTCTAGAATTCACATTGGTCTTCCTGCCTCAGCCTCCCAAGTGATGGGATTACAGGCATGTGCCACCACTCCCAGCTCCATTCATTTTGAGATAGGGTCTCATTAAGTTGTTCCAGGCTGGCCTCAAACTTTATCCTTCCTGCCTCAGCCTCCTAGAGTGAAATAACAGGTGTACACCTCTGTGCTTGACTTTTAACTTGTTTTTCTTTTTGTTTTAGGAGTTGAACTCACAACCTTGTGGTTGCCAGTTTTTAAGAAAAAATTTATTTTATTTTATTTTTGTCTTTTTGAGACAGGGTCTTGCTATGCAGTTCAGGCTGGCCTTGAGCTCACTTTTGTAGCTCAGGCTGGTCTTGAACTCACATCAGTCCTCCTGCCTCAGCCTCCCAAGTGCTGGGATTACAGGTGTGCGCCACCACACCCAGCAAGAAAAAATTTAAATTGGCAAAGAAAAGTATAGCTGATTTAAAAAATATATATGTATAGCTGTTTTTTTTTCTTTTTTAATTTTTGAGACAGGGTCTCACTGTGCAGTTCAGGCTGGCCTTGAGCTCACTTTTGTAGCCCAGGCTGGTCTCGAACTCGCACCAATCCTCCTGCCTCAGCCTCCCAAGTGCTGGGATTACAGGCGTGCGCCACCACGCCCGGCTGTATAGCTGTTTTATGAAATTCTATTAACTTGAAAAACTTAGGAACTAAAGATTACTGTTAGCCCTGATGATGGTGCAGGACTAAGTTATGTTTATCAAACCAGAGCTGTCTTTGACTATTGGATGGGTCATTAGATTGTTAGAATTACTAAAATTGCCCCCTCCCAACCTCCATACTGGGAATTGAACCTTTGCACTAAACTACATCTTCAGCTTTTAATTTGAGGCAGGATCTCTCTAAGTTGCCCAGACTGAGCTCATTAGGGTCCTTCTTACCCCGCCTCCCACTGTGCCAGGATTATAGGCATGTACTACCATGCCTGACTGGTAAACACTATTTTGAGTTGAACTGTGTCTTTATAATCTATAGACACCAATTTTATTTTATTTATTTATTTATTTTTATTTTTTGTTTTTTTTTCTTGTTACAGAACTTTTGTTTATTTATTTATTTTTATGGCTGGCTCAGCCTGCCCTGAGGGTAGGGCTGGCGCAGCATGTGGTGCCAGGGATCGAACTGTGGTCCCTGCAGCCACTTAAGCTTTCCTAAGTAGGCACTTTAGACCACTGAACCATCCTGCTGGCCCCAAGACACCAATTTTAAAGATGTCTGTCTTTTTACTTAACGGGCTATTTATTGTGTAAGGTGTAGGACTCCTAAGAATTCTTTTTAGCAGGGCTGGCAAGATAGCTCAGTGGTTTAAAGCATCTGCTTAGGCAACCACAGGGACTGTGGTTCAATCCCCAGCACCACATGCTCTGCCAGCCCCACCCCCAGGGCAGGCTGAACCAGCCATAACATGCATACATACATACATGTAAAATAAAGTCTTCCCTATGTTTATACATATTTAAAAAGAATTCTTTTTAGCAGAAACTAAGATTGAGGACTTCAGGGCCTTCACAAAATAATCTAAATCTTGGTGTAAAGACTAGTTGTACATACAAATTTTTTTTCAGTCAGGGTCTTGCTGTGTAGCCCAGGCTGGTCTTGAACATGTGATTTTCCTATCTCAGCTTCAAGTGCTAGGATTAAAGGTGTTAACCACCATACCAGACCAAATTTATTTTTAAATTTTTTATTATTATTATTATTATTATTATTATTATTATATATTTTTTTTTGGTACTGGGAATCAAACATATCAAACAGTGCCAGGCAGGCACTGTACTGCTGAGCTGTATCTGGGGCCCCAGATTCATTTTTTTTTTTTGTCTTTTTGAGACAGGGTCTCGCTATGCAGCTCAGGCTGGCCTTGAGCTCACTTTTGTAGCCCAGGCTGGTCTCGAACTCCACTGATCCTCCTGCCTCAGCCTCCCAAGTGCTGGGATTACAGGCTTGCGCCACCACGCCCGGCCCCGATTCATATTTTAATAAACTCTAAATACTTACATTGCCTACCTGCCTGTCCCTTGTCTCCCTGCCCCCTTCCTATTTTGAGACTCACTGACTTGCTTAGGCTTGGGCTTGAACTTTCTTGATCTGCCTTACCCTCCTAGAATGTTGGGATTATAGGTTTGTGCCACCACTTGACTATACTTTACCTTTGTGTGTGTGTGTGTGTGTAAGTGGGAATCAAACTCAGGACTTTGAACTTGTGCCCCTGAGCTATCTTCCTGGCTCCATATGCTTTACTATGTCTAATGGAAAAAGTAGGTGCATTTTAATTTATAGTCAATAGTTTGATAGATTAAGCAAAACCTCATTGCAGATGATTGGGAATCTCTTGAGCATCTCATTTTCAAGTTGCAATATGTTCTAACTGTTAACTTAAATTTTTTTGGGGGGGGAGATATTGGAGATTGAATTTTTTTTTTTGTCTTTTTGAGACAGGGTTTCATTATGTAGTTCAGACTGGCCTTGAACTCACTTTTGTAGCCCAGGCTGGTCTCAAACTCATACCGATTCTCATGTCTCAGCCTCCCAAGTGCTGGGATTACAGGTGTGAGCCTCCAAGCCCATCCTGGGGATTGAACTTGGGACCTGGCACTTTGCCTGTCAGACAGGTGCTTATGCTGCCAAGCTATATCCATAGCCCCTCTGACATTTATATGGCTTGGCTAGAAGCTAGCATTTTTTTTGGAACTGGGGATCAAACTCAGGATCTTGTGCTTGTCAGGCAGGCATTTATGCTGCTGAACTATCTCCCTGGCCCTAGCATTGTAAGCTATATGTTGAATCTTGCTTTTTATATGTGTTATGATTAAGGAATGGCTACACAGATATTTGGACTACTTCTTGAGAATTTTTTTTTTTTAATCTATTACCCAGTTTTGGTAGGAGCATTTTTGGTGTCAAGAATCTTGACATGGAACTCTGGCCAGCCTTGAACTTTCTAGGTACCCTAGGCTAGCCTCAAAATTTGTCCTGCTGTGTCATCCTTCCTAGTGCTAGGAATACATAGGTGTACCATGTCTATATTGAGTGTAAAAATGCTTTACTGACTTTCCAAATTCTTTTTTTTTTAGATTTTATTTTATTTTTCTTGTTTCAGAACTTGTTATTTATTTACTTATTTTTATGGCCGGCTCAGCCTGCCCTGAGGGCAGAGCTGGCGCAGCATGTGGTGCTGGGGATTGGGGATCGGGGATCGGGGATCGGGGATCGGGGATCGGGGATCGGGGATCCAATCGTGGTCCCTGTAGCTGCCTAAGCTTTCCTAAGCAGGTGCTTTAGACCACTGAGCCATCCCGCCAGGCCCAGACTTTCCAAAATTCTGACATCTCAAATCCAAAGATAATTGGCTTTAATAAAAACATTTCAACACTTAATTTGGAGTAAGATGGTGGTATAATGCTGTTTTTTTTTTAAATTATAATACTGGGGGTCTGGCAGGATGGCTGAGTGATCTAAAGCACCTGCTTAGGAAAGCTTAGGCAGCTGCAGGGACGGTGGTTTGACTCCCGGCACCACATGCTGCGCCAGCCCTGCCCTCAGGGCAGGCTGAGCAGGCCATAAAAATGAATAAACTAACAAAAGTTCTGAAACAAAAACAAACAAATAAATAAATAATTTATTTTTTAAAAAAGAAAATTATACTAAAGAGCCATATTTCCTGCATATTAGCTTAATTTTATTTTTATTTTTGGCAGGACCGGGGTTCGAACTCACAACCTTGCACTTGGCAGACAGGCACTTGTGCCACGGAGCTGTCTCCCTGGCCTTGATTTTATTTTATTTTTTTATTTTTTTGTCTTTTTGAGACAGGGTCTCGCTATGCAGTTGAGGCTGGTCCTGCGCTCACTTTTGTAGCCCAGGCTGGTCTCGAACTCGCACCAATCCTCCTGCCTCAGCTTCCCAAGTGCTGGGATTATAGGCGTGAGCCACCACGCCTGGCTGGCCTTGATTTTATTTTTTTATTTTTATTTTATTTTATTTTTTTGTCTTTTTGAGTCAGGGTCTCACTGTGCAGTTGAGGCTGGCCTTGAGCTCACTTTTGTAGCCCAGGTTGGTCTCGAACTCGCACTGATCCTCCTGCCTCAGCCTCCCAAGTGCTGGGATTACAGGTGTGCGCCACCACGCCCGGCTAAGCTGGCCTTGATTTTAAATGTTTTAAACTTTATTATTTTGCCAAATTTTACTAAAATACAATAATGTAGTATCACACACAAAAGACATCAGTTTGTTCATAGGATAGCTTTTTTCCCTCCAGTACTGAGGATTGAGTTCAGGGCCTTCACACTGAGCTATATCTATCCTCAGCATCAAAATCATCCTATCCCATTTTCTTTTTTTTGTCTTTTGAGACAGGGTCTCGCTGTACAGTTGAGGCTGGCCTTGAGCCCACTTTTGTAGCCCAGGCTGGTCTCGAACTCGCACCAATCCTCCTGCCTCAGCCTCCTGAGTGCTGGGATTACAGGCGTGTGCCACCATGCCCGGCTTCTCTTTTTTCTTTCTGTATTTATTTCTCTTAAACCTCGTTTATTTGTTTGTATTATGGCTGGCTCAGCCCATGCTGGGGTGGGGGTGCACAGCATGTGGTGCCAGGGATCGAGGAGCGGTTGCAGTTCTGGCCTTAAGTTTCTTCTGCAGGCGTTTTAGACCGCTGAGCCATCTCACTGGCCCATCCCATTTTCTTTTTGAGATAGGGTCTCACCATGCATCTCAGCCTGACCTTGAGCTCACTTTATATCCTGCCTCAGTTTCCCAAGTGCTGGGATTATAGGTGTGTGCAACCATGCCCAGGGGCTCTCCACCCCCCCCCCTTTTTTTTTTTGAGACAAGTCTCACTGTAGTTTAGAATCACCTGGAACTCAGGGTGATTCTTCTTCAGTCTCTCAAGTACTATGATTTCAGATGTGTACCACCATGCCCAACTCCCTTTGCCTTTTTAAACCACCCCCCCCCTTTTTTTTTTTAGTATTATGGCCAGCTTAGCCTTCCCTGAGGGTGGGGCTGGCACAGCATGTGGTGCCAGGGTTTGGGGATTGAACCACAGTCCCTGTGGTTGCCTAAGCTTGCCTAAGGAAGTGCTTTAGACCATTTCACTGGCCTATCCCCCCTCTCTTTTTTTTTTTTTGGTGGGACTGGGGTTCAAACTCATGACCTTGCACTTGCCAGGCAGGCACTTGTGCCATGGAGCTATCTCCCCAGCCCTTCCCCCTCTCTTTTGAAACAGGATTTCTATTTACTTGCCCAAACTCAGCCTCAGTTTAATCATTTGATTGTGCTTTCTTTTTTGCTGTAATGACTGGACTGGTTGAATTGTGTGATTAATGGGGAAGAAATGTGCTGATGTTAATTTTTGTGTTTTGACTTTTTTTTTTCTCTTTCTTTCGCAGAATAATGCGTATACTGCCATGTCAGACTCCTACTTACCCAGTTACTACAGCCCCTCCATTGGCTTTTCCTATTCTTTGGGTGAAGCTGCTTGGTCTACTGGGGGTGACACAGCCATGCCCTATCTAACTTCTTATGGACAGCTGAGCAACGGAGAGCCCCACTTTCTACCAGATGCGATGTTTGGGCAACCAGGAGCCCTAGGTAGCACTCCATTTCTTGGTCAGCATGGATTTAATTTCTTTCCCAGTGGGATTGACTTCTCAGCGTGGGGAAATAACAGTTCTCAGGGACAGTCTACACAGAGCTCTGGATATAGTAGCAATTATGCTTATGCACCTAGCTCCTTAGGTGGAGCCATGATTGATGGACAGTCAGCTTTTGCCAATGAGACCCTCAATAAGGCTCCTGGCATGAATACTATAGACCAAGGGATGGCAGCACTGAAGCTGGGCAGCACAGAAGTTGCAAGCAGTGTTCCAAAAGTTGTAGGTTCTGCTGTTGGTAGTGGGTCCATTACTAGTAACATTGTGGCTTCCAATAGTTTGCCTCCAGCTACTATTGCTCCTCCAAAACCAGCATCTTGGGCAGATATTGCTAGCAAGCCTGCAAAACAGCAACCCAAGCTGAAGACCAAGAATGGCATTGCAGGTTCAAGTCTTCCACCGCCCCCAATAAAGCATAACATGGATATTGGAACTTGGGATAACAAGGGTCCAATGGCAAAAGCTCCTTCACAGGCTTTGGTTCAGAATATAGGTCAGCCAACCCAAGGATCTCCCCAGCCTGTAGGTCAGCAGGCTAACAATAGCCCACCAGTGGCTCAGGCATCAGTAGGACAGCAGACACAGCCATTGCCTCCACCTCCACCACAGCCTGCCCAGCTCTCAGTTCAGCAGCAGGCAGCTCAGCCCACCCGCTGGGTAGCACCTCGGAACCGTGGCAGTGGGTTCGGTCATAATGGGGTGGATGGTAATGGAGTAGGACAGTCCCAGGTTGGTTCTGGATCTACTCCTTCAGAACCACACCCAGTGCTGGAGAAGCTACGGTCAATTAACAATTATAACCCCAAGGATTTTGACTGGAATCTGAAACATGGCCGAGTTTTCATCATCAAGAGCTACTCTGAGGACGATATCCACCGTTCCATTAAGTATAATATCTGGTGCAGCACAGAGCATGGTAACAAGAGACTGGATGCTGCTTACCGTTCCATGAACGGGAAAGGCCCCGTTTACTTACTTTTCAGTGTCAACGGCAGTGGACACTTCTGTGGTGTTGCAGAAATGAAATCTGCTGTGGACTACAACACATGTGCAGGTGTTTGGTCCCAGGACAAATGGAAAGGCCGTTTTGATGTCAGATGGATTTTTGTGAAGGACGTTCCCAATAGCCAACTGCGACACATTCGCCTAGAGAACAACGAGAATAAACCAGTGACCAACTCAAGGGACACTCAAGAAGTGCCTCTGGAAAAAGCTAAGCAGGTGTTGAAAATCATAGCCAGCTACAAGCATACCACTTCCATTTTTGATGACTTCTCACACTATGAGAAACGCCAAGAGGAAGAAGAAAGTGTTAAAAAGGTAACCAGCTTACCATTCTTAAAACTTGCAGAAAGAGAAACTAGACTTCGGGAAGTATTAAAATGAACAATTAATAAGAACTTTGTAAATAACTCAACAGTCCAAGGTTTTATAGAGATGTGTAATTGGTCTTATTTAAATCCTGGCCTGAAGGAATATGAGAACAGTAGTGGAGGACAGGAATATGGGATTAAAGCAGAAATGATAAGAGGAACAAGTTTATGATAACATGATTGAAGAAAATGCTAAAGGAATATATATTCTTGAGGTAATACAAGTTAAAGTAGGAAAATATTGAGGCTATAGTGTGGCAGAGAAAATATGAAAAGTTCTATTAGAATTCAGTAATGCCTGGAAAAAAAATTATGCTTGGTTTTGGGGCCACCATGGTGTGTGGTGCTAGGGATTAAACCCTATTCCTTGCACCTGCTAGGCAGGGCTTTAGACTGCTGAGCTATCTCCACAGCCCCTGGCTCTATCGTTTATGGTTAATTATTTTTTCCTTAGGTGCTGGGGAGACAGCTCAGTAAAATAAGATGCTAGAGCCTGAGTTAAATCCCCAGTGTCCCCCCGCCCCCCCCCAAAAAAAAGTTCTTTATGGAGCTAGGGATTTAGCCCAGAGATCCCATTCAATCTAGGCTAGTATCCTACTAAGGCACATCCTGAGCTGTGAAAAACTTACTGTTTTGAGTTTTTGAGATAGGGTCTTGGTAATACACTGTAGGAACAGTTAACATGGGCCCAGTGGCAAAAGCTCACTATGTTGCTGGTCTCAGACTTGATCTCAAACTGTGATCCTCCTGCCTTAGTCTTCAAAGTGCTGGGATTGTTGGGGATTTAACTCAGTGGCAGAAGTGCCTGCCTGGCAAGTGCAAGGTCCTGAGTTTGATTCCTGGATCAAACCAAAAAAAGAAAAATGTGCTGGAATTACAGGTATGTACAGACCATTATGCCCAGCCTGTTTATTATTTTTTTTGTACTGGGAATTGAATTTATGACCTTGTGCTGGCAGGCACTTCTGTGGTTGAGTTATATCTCCAACTCTTCTTAAAACTTGGAAATCTTCGGAAAAAGCTGATTTATTGCTTTTAATATCTTGTAAGAGTTACTGATTGCTCTTAACAGGTTGGAATCAGGCATAGTGATAGAGGACAGATCAAAATATGATAGTTGAATTTATTTGAAATTGGTAGTAGCACTTTCTCTGTTGATGAGTATGGTCAAGAAGGATTTTTTTTTCTTTAAAAATCTGTATATTACTAAGTTGAAAGAATTGAGCTGGTTAGCTTCAAATATAAAATTGTTAAGCTTATGTAACTATTACTTTGTCATGAATGCATAAAGGATCTTGTTTGTGGTCTAGAATCTGAGGCACTCCTCATTCCTTTATGAGAACTTAATTCACTTGAGCAGTGGTAGGAGAGCTAGCGTAGATTCTGCTTGTAGGTGCACAGTTATTTAAAGTAGGGATAGTTACTGTCTTCCATTCAAGTATATATAGACGAATAAGAAATGGAAGTCAAGTGTGGTGGCAACAGGGAGAGGCAGGAGGATCATTGGCAAATTTGAAATCAACCTATGCTACAAAATGAGCTTAAAGCCAGCCTGAACTGTATCGTGAGACTGTTTCAAAAACAAAAAAAAAAAAAAAAAAAAGAAATGGAGATATCATTTGTTAGTGATGATAAAAGCATCGAGACAAGTGCCAGAGTGTTGAAAAGGTGACCAACAGGGAAAAAAAATGTTCTCTTGGATAGCCCCCACCTGTCCTCTTCCTTGAGCTATATCCTCCTTTGTAGACCAATTATACATCCTCAGTTTTAATTTTAAGAAACTTGCCGGGCGTGGTGGCGCATGCCTGTAATCCCAGCACTCAGAAGGCTGAGGCAGGAGGATCAGTGTGAGTTCGAGACCAGTCTGGGCTACAAAAGTGAGCTCAAGGCCAGCCAGAACTGCACAGTGAGACCCTGTCTCAAAAAGACAAAAAAAAAAAAAAAAAATATTTTAAGAAACTTTAGGCAAATTGCCTGAACTGGGTGTGAATTTTCAGATAACCTTGCTTCCCAGAGTGCTTGGTTTACAGGTGCATGCCACTATCCTCAGCTTTGATAGTCCATTGAAATCCTTCCCTCTAGAGTTTACTAGTTTGATTTAAACTTTGCCATAAACTTGTGTTTGCTGATTGTTTTTGCTAGATCTTTGAAGGGCCAATGACTTACTCTTTGTTTTTGGCCTTAACCTCCCTGAGCACCCTGGGCTGGTCTCCAGCTGGCAAGATCCTTCTTCCTTAAAGTCCCCCTTTAGTGCTGGAATTCTGAGCATGCACTACCATGCCCAGCTTTGAAGGACTTTTGAACCTTTTCTCAGGCTTCTGTCTCTAGTAGAAGAAAGGAGGCTGTGATCTTTCTTGTGCATCAGGTAGTGGCACAGCAGATTTATGAATATATACAAATGACCTCCAGGTGCTTGGCTTAACCTAGCTTAAACTTGTAACTTAAATGTTACCTATCTCATTACAAATCTGCTTTCCATCATTTAAAAAAATTTTGTCCTATACTTTGTGATTAAAACCAAGAAGGCAAAAATAAAATATTTTAGGAATGCACAGTATAGATGTTAAAATAAACTGTTAGAACCCAGTAGAGGCAGTGTTTGAAAATGAAGGAACAAAAAATAAATGAAGTGGCCCAGCAGGATGGCTCAGTGATCTAAAGCGCCTGCTGAGGAAAGCTTAGGTGGCTGCAGGGCACGGTTTGATCCCCGGCACCACATGCTGCGCCAGCCCTGCCCTTACGGCAGGCTGAGCCGGCCATAAAAATAAAAATAAACAAAAGTTAAATAAAAATAAATGAAGTAGCAAATTTTGTTACATTAAGTTACGTTGATTTTTAACTTTGGTGGTGCTTGAGATCAAACTTAGGGCCTGACGCATGGGTGCTAAATACTATGTTCCCAGGCCTAATCAACTTTTTTAGCAATACTGGTAATCTAGCTAATCACCTTATGCTTGATGAGTGCACTACCACTGAGCTACATCACTAGCTCCTCTGTGGACTTTGGTGTGGCACTGGGGATAGAACCCAGGGCTTTGAGATTGAACTGCATCTCCAGCTCTTTCATTTACTATTTTATTCATATTTCAATTTTCATTCTTCTGCAATTAAAAAAAATTAATCAAGGCTGGCCTCAGACTCACATTGAGCCTTCTGCTTCA
>PVJA010022785.1:17685-33919 GCA_004027025.1 Myocastor coypus | reverse complement strand
TCTTTCCTCTGCCCTAAGCCAGTGACCATTACATTTTGTCTGGTTTTAGTTTGTGTCTGAATCAGCACCAGCTCCATCCCCCAAGTAGAAGAGCTTGTTAAAACGCAAATGGCTGGGCCTCATCTCAGAGGCTCTGAAGTGTCCCACAAAGCCTCATGCAATGAACACCCTATCCCCTGTGCAGCAATATTCCAAGGTGGAGCTTAGAGAGATGAATGGTCATCCAGTAACATTCCATTGATGATTTTGCTAATGGGCTGAGTGGGCTATTAGGCAAGTTTGAAGGGTGCATTGTCCCCAGTGCCCTTGTCTCTGGCTTGCTTCCTGTCCTTTCTGCTTCCTGACTATCATGAGCTGAGTGGCTTTCTCCTTCCGTGCCTTCCACCATGGCGTCCTGGAGCCAGCTGACCATCGACTGAGACCTCTGAAACAAGGAACCAAAAATAAACCCTCCCTCTTTAAGCTGTGAACATGTGATGCTGCCTCCCGGTGACACTCGAAGTCTCGGTTCCAAGTGCCCCACATCCCAAGCACTTCTACTTCCCCTTCCAGGTTAGTAGCTGTCAAGTTTCCCTGCCAATAATTTTTGGACTTCATCAGGACCCCGTCATTCATCATTCATTGGCCCTATCATTTTCCTTCATCTTTCATCTCTTAGGTTCTAACTTTCACCCTGACCCAAAGTGTTGGGCAACTTTCTATGCTTTAATAAAGACTTGAGGTAGTCAGCTGACAAGGAGGAAATGTTCATTCTGGTCAACAGTTTTGGAGACTGTAGTCCTGTTGCTTTTGGTCCTGTGGCGAGGCAGGACACTATTGCTGGGAGTATGTGGCAAAGCAAACTGTTTGCCACATGGCTGGGACACAAGGCAGAAAAAGAACAAGAGACTGAGGTCCCACAATCCCCTTTAAAAACATGCTCCTGATGACCTCAGGGCTCCTGCTAAGCCCCACCTCTGCCCAATAGCCCTGCACTGGTGACCAAGGCTTCAATATTGAGCCTTTACAGTACACTTAGATCCAAAATACAACAGTAAGTTTTCGATTAAATGGTACATCATTAACACTACTTCCTCACAGTGATCATTAACTCCTATGTTCCCATTTCAGCCCTCAGTAACCCATCCATCTCCCACTCTATCCCTATATTCAAGTAAGGTGGGAAAAACACCAGCTAGGTTGGAGGTCCTCAATTTTAAATTAGTGGTTGCTCCCCGAAAGGTACCTACATACTGGCCTCATCCTATAAAGTGCCCTTCTTATTTAAAAGATTCTACGTGATCCAGTAGGGCAGGGAAGCTTATGACAAACACAGCCACCGAGGCCCCCTCTGACTGCTGAGTCCCATCCACAGTGTAATGAGGTCCCTGGGGATTCATTTTCACATCAGCATGCAGGATCACTGCCTTATTGATTTGTTCTCTGGAGTACCTTCCCAGATTCTCTTTCTTTCCTCAAATTTTTGGAGCGCTGGTGGTCATCACTCCAACAGTTCCACTCTGTTAGAATCCAGAAACAGGTACATGGGATTCTTCAATCTTCCCATTGCCATATCTTCAACCTGCTTCCTATTATTTCTCTCTCTCTCTCTCTCTCTCTCTCTCTCTCTCTCTCTCTCTCTCTCTCTCTCTCTCTTCCTATGTTCCTTCCTCCTTTCTTTCTTTCTTAAATGTATTTGGTTGTTTCTGGGTCTCACTACCCAGCTCAGACTTGTGATCCTCCTGCCTTCTATGCCTACACTGGGATTACAGGCATGCACCATTGTGCCAGGACTCTGTGGCCAGCTCAGCCCACCCTGGGGACAGCATGCCTTGGTGTGGCATGTGGTTCTGGGGATCAAACTGCTTTAGTCCACTGAGCTACCTCACCAGCCTTCTGCTTCTTATTGATCTGAATCCTCCCTTTCCTTCTGGTGCAAGGAGCATGCATGGTGCCTGGGATCCAGAGCAGCACAAGTTCACAGTCTTGATCCTTGGCTTGGCTATAAGCATGTTCTAGTACCACTTTAGAAGACTCTTCTGGCTCTACAGCTCACCCCTTCTGTCCATGTTTCAACTTCACAGCAAGCTGTTTCAGCTTGCAATGTTCTCATAGTCCACCCCCTCTCTTTACTGAGGTCCTGGCTCAAATGTCATCTTTGCAGAAGTGCATTGAGTGCACCTTGAGACTATAATGCTAAGAATAATAAAATGTAAGTAAAAAGCAAAGTAAACATCAATAATAAGAAGTAGGGGCATAGATCTTTCTCAAGTGGGAAGGGGAGCAAGAGATGGAAAGAAAGAAAAGGAGGGAGGGAGGGGGATTGAAAAAAAAGAATTACGATGAGTTATGTGTGTATAACAATTCCACACAAGGAATTTAAATATTATGTACTATAAACACCTCTAATAAGAATAAGATCAAAATAAAATAGCACATACTTCTATCCTTATTTAGCTTTAATTACCTTTCTAATGGTAAACAACCAGTGCATCCTGTCCTTTGATATCTCTCTCTCCCATACTTGACAGTGAGCTCCTGGGAGTGGGGACCTTGTCCATTTACCTTGAGCCTGACACTCATTCTTGTTGCATAGATGACAATCTCTAATATGAAAGACTCCAGACTGGGAAGGGACACGGGCCCCATGCAGGCACCTGGCAGTGCAAGACCTCAGAAAGCCCTGCATTTGACATGAAGTAAGGGACAAGTTACAGTGTCCTTTTCCCCCTGTATCGCTTCCATAATCATTTGTCCAGGGCCCATTGAAATGTACATCTTACCTCAAGGGAAAATGGAAGAGATGTTTCTTATAATAGGAAAGAGAATTTTGCTGAACCCCTCAAGGGAAGTGCAAAGTGATTCATGGGCCATGGGAAGTTACATGTGCAGGAGCGGGGTCTGCCAACACAAAATGGGCTTGACCTCTGTCACCAGAAACATGGAGGAAGCAGTTTAGGAACTTAAGATCATTTACCCAGGCTACACTGGCCGGTACTTCTGCATCTGCGTGGATGTCAGTGACCACAACCTGACCTACCTGGAAGCCATCTACAGCTTCATGGAGGCATTGAACGAGTATTTCCACAATGTCTGTGGGCTGGTCCTGGTGTTCAGCATCTACAAGGTTTACATGGTGGTAGACGAGATGTTCCTGATAGGCGAGATCTGTGAGACGACGAGACAAGCCAGACGAAGGTGCTGAAGCAGCTGCTGATGCTGCAGCCACTGGAATGAGGTGGCCACCCTGTGCCCTGGCTGCTGCCTGCTCTGAGCCAGGCCCGCCTGGCAGTCTCCCCAGAGGAAGGACCCTGGCAGGGGCCTAGGCCACCAGGGAGGAGGCCACACCGCAATGCCCCCAAGCCCTGGTGTGAGCACCAGGAGGCCACCCTGTGTTCCCTGAGTAACCTGTGTGATTGTCATGTGATGCCATGAGTATGTGTGTAGAGCCCCCAGTAAACCTGCATTCCTGCCTGGCAAAAAAAAAAAAAAAAAAAAAAAAAAAAAGATAGAGGAAGCATCAGTGTGTAGAGCTTTAAGAACTAGGTCAGCAAAAACTCTGTAGCTTCTACCTCTCTCCTGTTTGGATCAAGTACCACTTGAGGCCCTGTAGAAGCCATCTGTCATCTTATGAGGACATTCAGGAGGCCCTCAGGGAAGCCCATGCTAGGGAAAACCGAGATCTCTGCCAACACCACCACTCTGCACCAGGAGCTGCTGCCAGAAGTGGATCCTACAGCCTTGGCCAAGCATCTTAATCTCTCCCCCCATGTTGTCTTGTTTTCTGTGCCCAGACATTCTGTCATGCATTCCATTCTCTTACTTCTCTCTGCAAATCTTTCTTCTCTGCTTACTTTTTAATACGCAACGGCCAAAACTTATTGTCAGGTGTCAGACAACACCTGCAGCCGGAGTTGGCAAACTTTCTCTGTTCAGAAGCAGGTAGTAAGTGTTCTGAGCTTTGGAGGCTCTATGCTCTGTGGTCTCTTCTGTGACTCTTCCATTTGGTGCTACCTCTGTGCTGCAAAAGCAGGCTGTCAGGTCAGGTCACCAAATGGGTGTGACAGTGTTCTGATGATAGTAGGCTGAAGGAGGGGTCAGGCTCTGCTCTGTAGGATCATGCTGCTCCAGGGCCAGATCCTCTTCCAATGGCCAAGCCCTAGTCTATGCCATGCTTAGTAGACAATTGGGCCCAAATTGGTGGGACCGACTTTCCAAGAAAGACATGTAGCTGTCAAAAATAACTATGCATCTTGGAACACCACATTCCCTCTGGTAGTCCATTAGTGCTAATTAACTTTGACAAGAATTTGGAATATGAAGGTAACTGCTACATGATAGCTTAAATATACCAGGCTTCCTGTTAAGTATTTTTGTACACACTATCTGATTTAGCTCTCAAAATAACACTTTGAAGTAACTGAAATTCAGAGAGAGTAGGTAACTTGTTTAGGATCACACAGCAGTAGTTAGTCTCCCACTCTACTTTTAGAGTTGCTACTTCTTTGATTTCTTCAGTGAAATGCTACTTCCTAGTTTCTTCAAGGATTTTTTTCCCCTAACTTTATTTACTTATGATATGGCCGGCTCAGCCTGCCCTGGGGGTGGGACTGGTGAAACATGTGATGCCGGGGATTGAACCTCGGTCCCTGTGGTTGACTCAGCAGTGCTTTAGACCGCTGAGCTATCCTGCCAGTCCTCTTCAAGGATGTCTGACCTCCAAAATGCCCATCGTTTCTGCTATGGTTTGTGTCTAGATATTCCTCTAAAGCTTTATGCATTTTTAGATGGGGCTTTTTCAGAAGTAGCTGAATTGGGAATTTGTAATTGATTCATAGTTCAATGTTTGGATTAAGGGTGGGTGACTGCTGGGATCAGTCCACTGATTGGATCGGCACCACCCTAACCCTAGAAGTTTGGATAAGATAAAAGGGGCAGAAAGAGCTTTTCTCCTCCTTCCCTGATTTGCTTTTGCTTCTTCTGTCACCATGAACTGTTTCTCCTCTGGAATTCCTTTCTGCTAAGCCATCACACCTTGAAGCCAGCTGTGTGTGTGTGTGTGTGTGTGTGTGTGTTCGTGGAGACTGAACTAAGCATGTCAGGTAAAAGCCAGATGACTATGGAATAAAACCCCTACAATCTGGAAGCTAAATAAATCTTTCCCCCCTTTAATTTTGGGTGTCAGGTATTTTGTCTCAGCAATGAGGAAAGTGATTAATAATTCAGTACCAAGGAAGTGGGACCATTGCTGTTGTTATATCTGACATGTGGATCAGGAACCTTTGTAAGTGGTCTTTGACAAGGCTGGAAAATTTCAGAAGTACCAGCTGAAAAAGTAGAGCTGGAATGCCTTAGGCTGTTCAGAATGGGAAACTGTGGTTGGAGCTTAGAAGACCTAGGCTGACTGCAATCCTGCCCATAAAGATCAGCCTGAGGAGGCTTCTGCTGGGAGAAGGACTGTACTGGCTCTTGACCTCTACACAATGTAATGGCTTGGCAGAACATTTGTCTGCATTTTTCTCATGTTCAAAGACTTTGCTTGAGACCAAGATTTAGGGCAGAAGATTAACTAATCTTGTAGAAGAAATTTCAAGGGAGTTAATGTTGAGGTGGTGACATGGGTACCATTGAGGGCCTTTAACCAGAATTATGTTGAGAATCAAAAGCAAAAAATCCAGAAGAATGATGTAAAATATTGTGAGTTGGGCCAGAAAGAAAGGTCCGCTAAAGCTATGGACTGCAAACATAGAGCAGAGGAGGTACTCATTCCTGAGAAGAAACAGGAACATAGTAAAGATGGCCTCAGGCCATCATAAGAAAAGCAGGACTCCACCCTTTGCAGCCTCAAAAAGTGAAAGACTGCTTTGAGGAAAAAAAAAAAAAAAAAAAAAAAAAAGTCATGTAGCACCATGTTCCAGAATGATGGCAGCATAGAGAATTTGTTCCTCAGAATTGGATTCCAGGTGTCCAGTTATCCATGCACTTCACCCCCTACAACCAAAATAGAGAAGCCTTGCTACTGCTGCAACTATCAGCAGACCTTGGCATCGCCCATGTGGTAATGGTTTTAGGTGGGTGCAGAATGGAAGAGTTGTGAGGTCTGAAAGGCTCCCAACCAGATTTCAGAAGATCTGAGAGGTCAGGCAGTGTGCCCCCAAGAGAGCAGTCTGTGAAGTTGTGGGTGTGAAGCCAAAGGTGCAGAGAAGACTTCAGAAGTCTGGAGAAGCCAGAAACCTGGATAGTCTGGAGAAAACTGCAAGGAAGGAGAAAAGCCAGCCCAAGAGAGAAGCCATAGGAGCTACATTCCCTGGAAGTGCCTTAAGGGCAAAGCCACTCAAGTATTTTGGAGTTCACACCTTGCCGCAGATTGCCTCAGATGCTGTAGGTATATGGAACCATAGGACTTCATGTTTGTCCTGTTGAATTTTGGACTTGCTTTGGTCTCAGTCCTTGTATCTCTCTGTTTGCAACTTCTGCAATGAAAATGTCTATTTTGTGCTATTGAATGTTGGAAGTGTTTTACTTTCTTTTACATTGTATAGGTACTCACAGCTAAGAGTTTGCAGCGATGCTGAAACTCTTAAGACTTTAGTAATTCTTAGAGATGGACTAAATACTTTTTATATAAATGGACATGCATGGATCTTTAGGGAGCCAGGGGCAGAATGTCGTGTTTGGCATCTAGATGCTCACCAAAGCCTCACATCAACATTATTTTTTTCTTTGTTTGTTTGTTTTAAACTTTATTTATTTATGTTGTACTGGCTCAGCCCACCCAAGGGGTGGGGCTGGTGCAGCATGTGGTGCCAGGGATCAAACCACAGTCCCTGCAGTTACCTAAGCTTGCCTAAGCCAGCGCTTTAGACCGCTGTTTTTTGAGGTGGCTGTATCTACAGCATGCTATTGATTTATGTAGCCCAGTGCTGACCTTAAGGGTGGATGATCGCTGGATCAGTCCACTGATTAGATTGACACTACCCTAATCCCAGCAGTGTGGATAAGATAAAAGGGGAAGAAAGGTTTGTTTCTTGCTCCTTGCCTGTACCTTTTGCTGTCTTCTTCCACCATGAACTGCTGCCCTTTGTCCATGTGCCACTCTGCCTTGGAGCCAGCTGATTATGTACTGAAACCTCTACAAACTGTGAGTGAAATAAACTTCCTTTATGTTTCTTCCTTTAACTTTGGGTGCTGGGTATTTTATCTCAGGAATAGGAAAGGGAACTAACACAGTCTCTTTAGACTTTATTTGTAAGGTCTCTCTACTTCTAGTTTAAAATTCCTTTCTGAAAAGCCTTCAATGTTGATAAAGCAAATTATGTACTTATTACTTCAATATTTAATTAAGTGTTTACTCTTAAAATGGTTATGGGGTATAAGGATGTGTTCAATGGTAGTACAATTACATAGTATATGTAAAGCCCTGAGTACAATCAGTTTTGAAGAAAAAAGACAGCGATGGAGCTCTGTTAGCTGGCCACTTGCAACTTACTGGTAGTTGGGATCTGTGGTCATCAGACTGTGGTCATCATTATAGACTGTTGGTCATAATAGTCTGCAGCTGTCACTACTTATCACGAACACTTTTAAAATTATTGTCCATACAATACAGGATGTCAGGGATTCAGCCCCAGTTAGTTTCTTTCTACCTCTCTTAAAATTTAGAAACTGCAACATGAATGAACATTGTAATTGCACATTTACATTATTATTCAATAAATTACAGTTAATTGTGTGCATAATTTCTCAGAAGAGGCTGCTATGATATGAGTGCTGGGGTTCCCCTCTCCCAAATATATATATATATATATATATATATATATATATATATATATATATATATATATAAATCCTAGGTTCAAAAGTGATGGTGGGTCTAGGATATGGGGCCTTTGGGATTAGGTCATGAGGACTCTGCTTTCCGGAGTGGAGTTAGTGCCTTATAACAGAGGCTCCAAAAAGTTGCCTTGATGCTCTTCCACCATGTACAGCCACAGTCCTATGAGTTCTGGAACCAAGCTGCAAGAGATCTTGCAGATTTTACTTTCCCTCTTCTAAAACCTTGTGTCGTCAGGTAATGAAGCCCAAGTTTGACTATGGAATGATGAGATTGATGTACAAAGTGTCCCAGCTGACAACCAGGGCCACCATCCCAAACATGTGAGTCAAGACACCTCTGTCTCTCTCTACTCATGTCACAACAACCTGAGTCACCGCTGGAGAGACCAGCAGAAGAATCACCCAGCTGAGCCAGTTTGGCTGCAGAATGGTTAGCAAATAAATCGCCATTAGTGTAAGCCATGATGCTTTTGGGGTGGCTTCTTATGCAGCATTGGGATAACTGGTGCAGAAACACATACCAGTGTATTTATGGATGTTGTCAGTGGATGAGGAAGGGGACAACAGGGAATGAATAGTTAGTGTGTAGAATTTCCAGTTTGATGATATAGAGGTCTAGAAATAGATAATGATAATAGGTTGAGCTACAAATAAAGTTACAAATACTGCTTAACTATTTACACTTAAAAATGACTAAGATAGAATATTTTTGTGCTCTATGTTTATTTAATTTTATATTTTATCAAAACAAACAAAAATTATCAGTGTAGTATATTTTCCAGTATGATATAGCTTATTCTTCAGTGTCAAATATTAGAAGCATTTATAGCTGGCATGACAAGAAAATAGGCTAGAAGGTATAGAACACAAAGAAGGGGCAGAAAATCTACACTTCTAGTTATCAAGCCATCACAGGCTGAATAGGTTCTTAAAAATGGATACTAGGGCTGAAGTTTAACAATTAATGTTTTTAAATATTAATTAATGGCAGAAAGATGTGCTGACTCAAGACCTTTTTCAACTACTGGTGTGTCTGACTGTATACTAAGTGCTGCAGGTATAGTAAAGAGCACAACAACCTAGCTCCAGCTTACCCAGACTTTCTTGTTTGCCTTGGACCCCAGTCCAGAGGATCTGTGGAAGTACCCAGAAAAGTCACCAAGCTGGGAGAATAAATTTTCCTAACAGTGTTCCCATCCTACATTACAATAGCTACTATGATGGGCCTCAACAACTCCAAATATAGCTGTATTTTCAGCCTCGTGATAGCTGATGGTGATGATGAGATTAAAACTTGGACAATGGCTTGTAAAGAAAAATAACGACAGATTACTTAATGAGAATGATCTTATCTTTCCCTTCCTCCATTGTACAACAGGGTCAGCATGAACCCGTGGTTCCTGTGGATGAGGGGGACAACCCAGCATGGTGACAGTGTTGCACAGTGATTCTGGGAATCCCTAGGAACTTTTGCCCTTCTGAACCGCCTTCTCCACCAAGAAAATAAGAATTAAAAGTTATGCTTTACTACCACATTAGTATAATTGTCAGTATAATTCAAGTTGGAATCATTTTAATGTATTCATTACTCTTATATCTATCTCTGGCTCTAAATTAAACATTTTCTTGGACTATTAAAAATATCACATACCCTATATACCTCCAATCTACTCAGTTGAACCCTTATGCCTCATTGGCACCATAGAAACTTCCTCCAGAAGTCACATCATGAAGGATGAGTGGAAGCTGGCCAAGTGGAGCCAAGGATATAGCTCAGCAGCATAAGCCTCTGCCTGGCAAGTTCAAGGTCATCAGTTCAATCCTCTGTACTAGAAGAAGGAGGAGGAGGAGGAGGAAGAAGAGGAGGAAAAGGAGGAGGAGGAAGAAAAGAAGGGGGAGGAGGAGGAAGAAGAAGGAGGAGGAAGAGAAAGAGAGATGTAGAAGTTGGCTAAGTGGATGAAGAACATTTTAGATGGACAAAACACTTGAACAATAGCCACAAGGAGACAGAACCAGGCACTGAGGGTGAGGGAACATTTACTTAGAATGTAAAAGCATGCACGCTACATCACACATGTATGCATGTATATGTGTCCTTTAATCTATTCTTAGGGCCAGCCCCTAGGTAACAGAGCCAACTTCAGACACAGTGAGGAGGGATTAACATGGCCATGTACAAAAGAATTGGAGATGGTGTCCCAGGGGAGGGCATATGTCCAGGCCAAAGGCCACTGTTGCCTAGCTTCTGCCACTGCCATGTAAGATTGCAGGCCAAGATTGAAGGAACTGCCAATTTTTTCTACAAAAGCAAGAAATTTGATTATATTTGTGAAATTGCTGACTTTTCATTTGGAGACGAAATAAAAAATAAAAACACTAAATTCTGTGTATGGCCATCTGGGCTATCAGCTGACATTCTTAGTTTTAGCGGTTTGTGTCCCTCTGCTAGGACACAGACTTTTCTCTCGTTAGCCTTCAGAATCAGCAACTTTCTTTCAGGATTGTGGGCTAGGGCTGGATTTGGAAGCTTCAAAGTGCTAAAAACAGCCCTCCTTTAAATGTTGATTCAATTTGGGTTAATACCATTGCTGAATTTTATACCACAAATTTTAATGACATTTAATGAGAAACTGAGTGAAAACAAATGGACATAATGGACATAATGGACATAATTTCTTTGAGAATGCAAAGTACTGACTACAGAGTGACAAGGGTGGTCAGCAACTGTTTACATGCTGCTTACCATAAAATTTAAACTTCATTTAGGAGTTTGGCATCATGTGATTAGATTTCTGATTTTGTAGAAGGACAAATCTTTCTTGCTAATTCTCTCCCAAGCACTGTTGATTTGTAGCCTTGAAACTACGCACATTTAGTAGAGAAAATTTCCTTTGTTAAAATGTTTGTGGTAAAGAATGTTCATTCATTTAAAATTCCCACCACTGTGGCTTTTACTATAAGGTTGCATTTGCTCACCAGCCTTGCTATATGCTTGTGCGGAGTAAGACCTTCTAGATACAAATAATTCAACCAATATATAAGTGTTTATAGCCTTATTTAGATATGGAAATTATCTGAAAGCCTTTCTTCTCTACCAACAGAATTTTTACTTTAAAGACAGTCAGTGGTTCTAATAGATTCTTAATTTTTTAAAAATGTATTTAGTTGTTACAGAGTCTCACTGCACAGCCCGGACTCATGATCCTTCTGCTTTTATCCTCCCCAGCACTGGAATTATAGGTATGTGCCACTATGCCATGACACCCTGGGGACAGGGCTGGTGCAAGGCACTGAACATCAGTCCCTGTACTTGGCTAGGCTCGCCTAAACAGGCCTAAGCAGGCACTACTGAGGTACTTCACTGGCCCTAGCATCCTAATATTGTTGCTGTTGTTACTATATTTTTCATGGGACTAGGGGTTGATTCAGGACTGCTCTACTACTCAGCTACATTCTAAATTTTGAAATGGGATCTCATTAAGTTGCTCAGGTAGGCCTCAAACTTGTTTTAGAGTTCTCAGTGGTTGGGATTAGGGATATATGCCATGGTGCCCAACTTCTAATAGCATAGTTTTTAAGCAGTGTAGGTAGTTTTTGAAACCTTTACATATGTGAGATTGATGAAGAAGATTAAAAAATGAAGATAGAATAGGGCTACGATAGATCCATGAGTGATAGCACTAACCAAGGATTTATCTGTTCACAGTTAAACTCTGTGTTTACCTTATGTTCTCCTGGAAGGAAGAAAAGAAGGAAGGAAGGAAGGAAGGAAGGAAGGAAGGAAGGAAGGAAGGAAGGAAGCAAAGAAGGAAGGAAGGAAGGAAGGAAGGAAAGAAGGAAAGGAGGGAAGGAGGAAGAGAGGGAGGAAGGAAGGAAAAAAGAAAGGAAGGAGGAGAAGGAGGAGGAGAACAAGAAGAACAAGAATTCTAGTTATTGTAGCGCTAATTGCTAAGCTGATACTCTACCAACTTTTGTCTCAGCTACCTGTTGAGTTCCTGGGAACTGGGCAGAAGGATCCTGTGTGGTTCCATTAAACCACTTAGACATATGTGAAAGCCTAGAGCTATGAGGTCTCCCACATTTGGGTGACCTTTGAATATTTGAGGAGAGCCGAAGTATTCCAGGATTTATTTTCTCTAGGGATTTTAAGGAGAGTCCCAGGTGTCCACATCTTGGGTTTTCTCTTCTCCCTGTTTGTACCCAGGGAGTACACTGGTATTCCTGGAGTCACTTCCTAAATAAATTCCCTACCCCTGAGTCCTATCTGGATGACTTAATAAGAAAGTAGGTAACAATGAGGACATTAAACAGAGAATTCATACAGAGAAATGGCAACCTATGTGATAAAAATTGAGCCTGTCAAAGACAGCAGATCACAGCCAGAAGTCACTGATACGTGTAGGAATGGGCATAGGACATAGGTGATGTCATCAGAGCCTAGAAGATGAGCTCCCTGGTGGAATCACAGTGAGGTGTGCAGCAGAACCTGGATCCATGGAAGTGTTTCTGCATGTGTAGGATCACACCTTGGGCCAGTCCTGAGTACTAAGCCAGGGTCCTGGAACCCCATAAGGAGCAACTCCCTATTACAGAGAGCAGAGAAAAGGAAGGAATGAAATGAAGGCAAATTATACTAGACTGGCACAAAGAAATAGAGGAAATACAGAAAGCAAAAGAGGCTAAGATTGAATGGCCAGAGAATTTGATATGGCTCTGACTTTTGCTCTGTTTTGTCCATTTCAGGTTTGGTTGAGGCAAGGTCTTATAATATAATCTATATGGACCATGAATTTACTTTAAAGTTGAGGCTGGCTTTACATGATCCTCCTCCCTCAGCCTCCTGAATGCTGGATTTGCAGGTATGTGCCACTGTTCCAAGCTTGTTCTGACTTTTAAAATATTTTTGTAAACTTATAAGAGCCTCCTGATTGTCATACATCAAAAGAAGCTGTCAACTGAGAGGATCTGTAATTGATGACACAATTCACTTAGATCTTGGCTTCCTGAGGAATATTATTTTTAAAAAAACCTTGTAACTGAAGGCCTGAGAAAGGAAACATGCAAGATAAGTCTGCAGTATCTTCTAGTGCTAATTAGTTGCTAAAAAGAAATCTCCATAATAAGTCCACAAAGGAACACAGGATCCTACAGAGATCTCAACAGCCAGTTAAAAAATTATGGTATGAGCAATTAAATAAAGCAATACTGGGTGATAACCTAAACTGGTCCTATATAAACCTAATCATACGTATTTATATGCCCAGGACCTCTCAGAGAGCTATAGCTTATTGATTTCAAATGGTCTGATCCTAAAATCTGGTCGTCTACACTTTGGACCACACCACCACATATATTCATGTGCTTTAGACTCATCTGTCAGTCGCATCTTTGTCCTCTTCCCCTTGGTTTTGCCTCAGTTCCCACATGTGGCTCACGCCAGACACTACCTTTCTGGGATTATGGCTCATACTACCATTTCTAGTGTGATGAAGAGCCAACCATGAAATTTAGCTGTCCAATACCTGCTCAAGAGGCTATGTGACATGATCTGAGACTAGAGGAAATTATTGACTCCTTGCAGGACAAATTTGGGGCAGTAGGAGACAAGAAACAAGGCAAACAAGGAGAGATGGCAGCAAGCCTCTTATTTCTCTCATGTTCTGAGGTAACTTTCCCTGGAGTTCACTTGGAGATTTTTCAAGCAACACTCCTGCCATGAGACTCGTGGGTCTGCTTTATGAATCAGACTGGGTGTGGCCAGCATGGGGACTCATCTTTTTGCATTTGCTTTGCAGCCTCCCCTGCATCCTTTCCCCCTCCACTCACTCTTACTGCCTTGCACTCGGCACTTCCAAAGCCATTAACTTCCAGCCCGGATATGTTTATATTTTTTCAAGAAACTTGAATCTTATTCAAGTTCTTGGAGTCTTAATTTCATCACATGTAAAATGAAACAATGAACAAAAGACATGAATATTAATATTCATAAAATAACAACTTGTTTTATTTTAATGATGTGGTCTTAAACTTAGCCAACTATGTTACCAGATATATCAAGCTGTGATTTCCATGGCCCTAGTCCACACATGCTCGGAATATTTTAAGTGTGATTTTTTTACCCGAAAGGTATTCATTCATTCATTCATTCATTCATTCACTCACTGTTGCTTTGTGCTCTGAGGCTTTGAATTTCATTTGTAATCTTTCTGCTTTAGCCACCCAACTGCTGGGATTACAGGCATGTACTAGCACATCTAGCTCTAAAAGTTTTTGGCTCCTATTTATGCAAGTCCTTTAGGGAGGATAATGCTTTGGATTTTTTTATATAGTAGTTGTCTAAATTTATTATTATTTTTTTCTTATTTCAGAACCCTTGTTTGTTTATTCACTCATTTTTGTGGCCGGCCCAGCCCACCCTGGCGCAGCTTGTGGTTCCGGGGATCGAACCACGGTCCCTGAAGCTGCCCAAGCTTCCCCAAGCAGGCGCTTTAGACCACTGAGCCATCCCACCGGGCCCTATAGTAGTTGTCTATAGTAGTGGGTTGTACATAGAAAACCCTATTGGAAAAATACTACCTAGTAAACAAATTTCTAGGAGTACCTGTGGATATTGTGATGAATATCATAAAGTAATAATCCCTGCCAGGAATTTCTAATTTCTCAGGGGGAATAAAGCAGCTCCAGAGTACTGAGAGATAGAACTTGTGAAGATAAACAACAAACAATTTGTTGTTTAAGAGTGAGGATGTGGTAAACTGAGGGTCTTAAAATTAATGTACATTAAAAAATTTCAAATTAGTATTGGAGGTTCCTACTACTACTCAAGCTGACAGCTGATCTTGGCACTGTTCCCTCAAAGCTGGTTTTACTAGCATGAAGAATGGTAGAGTTGTGATGTCAGAGAAGCTTCTACCCATATTTCAAAGAAAGGCCTGGGAAGCCAACCAGAGGTCCATGAGAAGGCAGTTTATAAAGCTGTGGGAAGGAAACCAAAGGTGTAGTAGAGACTGCAGGAAGTTGGAGATACCAGGAATATGGATCATCTGCTAAGGGAAGATAAGCATGAAGCCAGGGCAAGAAAGAGGCCCTATGGTTGACAACCAGAAAAACTGTCGGATTTGGGCTGCCCAATCCCTCTGGAACTCACATCTCACTACCATGCCAAACATGGAGCTACAGTTTGTTTTCCCTGATATGCTTGCCTATTGCTTTGGCCCAATTCTTTTCTATCTTTTTGTTCTCCTTTCCTTGGAAGGGAGTGTTTGCTCTGTGCCAGTGTACCTCATGATTATATAATTTGTTTTCTATTTCTGCAGAGGTTCACAGCTAAGACTTTGCCTTGAGATTCACCTGAGACTTGGCCCTGAGGTTTTGAAAAATACTGAGGCCACTGTGTTCTCCTGTAAATAGTGGCCCATCTTCACACTGTAAGTTTTCAACTTTCCTTGGCCCGAATTTACTCTGCAGAGCCTAATTTTTTCCTGCCTTTAATAAAATTTTGGTATCATTAGAAAGAAGAATCTGAAACTTTTCAGATATTGAGGAAGATATTATTATATTCAAGTTGAACTCAAAATAGTTGTATTATTCTGGACAAAATTGTCAACTTTCTATTATCTTCATTTGGAAAGCATCAGTGCCTTAAGGAGGTGTGTTTGGATGTAAAATTGACACTGATGAATTATGACCATTAATCCTGATATATCAACTTCATTGGGTTAAGAAGTACTGAGTAGATTAGTAAAGCATGTTCCTGGGTTCATCTGAGTAGGGCATGGGGCAGGGTCTTGAGAACTGCATATGGTCCCACATTCATTCCTCTTTGCCTTTGCTGTGCTTCCTGGAGTCTGTGAACTAGGTTGCTTTGCTCCACCACTCCCTTCTGCTATGAGATTTCTACCTTGATCTTGCCAGCCATGTCCTGAATCTCTTGAAATCATGAAGTAAATTAAACCTTTCCTTTGTAAGATTGTGGATGTTGGAGGATGTGTTTCAGCAATGGGAAAACTGGCTAATGCATAAAATTTGACTCAGAGAAGTAGGATTGTTGCAGAATGTGCCTTACAGTATAGTTTAGAAGGATTTGGAACTTACAGGAGGAATTTGAAATAGTTTGGAGAAATTGGCTAGGGAAGCCCTAGAATGTTATACATAAAAATTGATGGGGTGTGGAGCCAACAAGATAGCTCAGTGGTCTAAAGCACCTGCTTCAGCAACCACAGGGACTGTGGTTCGATCCCTGGTACCACATGCTGTGCCAGCCCCACCCCCTGGGAAGGCTGAGCTGGTCATAACATAAGTAAATAAATAAAGTTTTGTTTTGTTTAAAAAAAAAAAAAAAAAAAAAAGAGGAAGGAAAAAAGGCCAGGGAGGAAATGTAGTTTCTTAAAAAAAAAAAAAAAAAAAAAAAAACAATTGA
>PVJA010022785.1:0-17585 GCA_004027025.1 Myocastor coypus | reverse complement strand
CGCCTGTAATCCCAGCACTCGGGAGGCTGAGGCAGGAGGATCAGTGTGAGTTCCAGACCAGCCTGGGCTACAAAAGTGAGCTCAAGGCCAGCCTGAACTGCATAGTGAGACCCTGTCTCAAAAAGCAAAAAAAAAAATCTACATTTTACCAATGTTCTGGGGTCTCAGTTTGGGAGTCAGACTAAAGAACACACTGTGACATTAAAAATACATCTACATTTTACCAATGTTCTGAGGTTCTTCAGGGGACTAAGTCTCAGGGTGGTAGACTAATCACATATGAGAAATTTTAAAACAGCCTAACATTCATGCTGTAGCATGGATATTGCTGGCTGCCTTTAGCCAGATTTATAGTGAGAATCAGTGGCAAAAGTGAAAGCTGAAAAATTTGTAAAACTTAAATTTGGGCCTAAAAGAAACATATGTAAAGCTGGGACAAAATTTTGAAGGTAAGGCTGCTGTCTTAGACACTTTTTTTTTTTTTTTTCACTTCTGAGACAAAATACCTGACACCAAAAGCTAATGGAAGGAAAATTTATCTCACAGTTTGCTGAGGTTTCCAGTCCATAATTAGCTGGCTCTAAAGGAAGCTGATGTGGCAGAGGGGCATCCCAGAGGTAAAACAGTTCATGGTGGCAGAAGGCAGCAAAAGCAAGCCAAAGAAGGGAAAGACAAGCCTCTTTCTGTGCCTTTTGTCTTATGTAGACTACTAGGACGAGTGTGGTATCAATCCAATCAGTGGACTAATACAGCAGTTTCTCACCCAACACCCTGAATCCTAGCATTAAACTATGAATAAGTCACAGATTCTAGATTCAGCTATCTCTGAAAAAGCCAACATCCCATGATCACATGAGGCCTTGAGGGACCATCCAGAACCAAACCATAACAGCTGCTATAGAGACTAACATGATAAAAGGGAACCAAATTGTACAGAAAGAGGAAGAAAGCTGCCTTGACATCATCTTAGGAGTCATCAACGTGTCACCCATGGCAGACTCAAGGGTACAAAAGGTTCAGCTTTCTATTTGTGAAGAAAGCTGTATGAATCCCTGCTACAGAATGACTTCATCGGGGATTAATTTCACTGTGCTTAGTGATCCTAGCACTCAGAGACCACTGCAGCTATGGTGCAAGGGTCCTTGGCTGCTGCTTCTGTTGACAGCAGATCTTAGCGTTACCCATGTGATACCAGTTTTACTGGCATTCAAAATATAATAACAACTTTGTGAGAATCTTTCTAAAAGTTAACATTTTTAAAGAGTGTTGGCTAGGGATATAACACAGAGAAAATACAAGGAAAACCGATAACTTCCTCATAAAATATACCTTACAAAATTGACCTAATCAAAGGAAGACAATCTGGACTAATCAACACCCATAGAAGAAATAAGAAAGATAATTAGAACCTAACATTTGAAAAGTTACCAGTGCTAAATAGGCTTTCATCTGTTCCCTCTACCCTTTGGGATACTACTACTCTAGTGAGCCAGCTGGAGAACTGTTTGCCACTGTGATGCAAAGAGAGAAGGAGCTTATGCTAGCATATCGGTCAACACATTGCTTTCTTTATTGTCAACAAAATCTTGATGGAGGGGCTGGGGAGATAGCTCAGAGCCACAAGTGCCTGCCTGGCAAGTGCAAGGTCCTGAGCGTGATCCCCAGTTCAAAACAAAAAATCTTGATGGAAAAAATGTTGAACTTAATGATTTTTTTTTTTTTTTTTTTTTTTTTTTTTTTTTTTTTTTTTTTTTTTTTTTTTTTTTTTTTTTTTTTTTTTTTTTTGAGACAGGGTCTTGCTACGCAATTGAGGCTGGCCTTGAGCTCACTTTTGTAGCCCAGGCTGGTCTCGAACTCACACCAATCCTCCTGCCTCAGCCTCCCGAGTGCTGGGATTACAGCCGTGAGCCTTAATGATATGTTTAATGGAGAAGTTGATTTATGTGTTAGCACCTACAGAGCACATTTTGATTAGCATTGCTTTATGAATGTATAATTTGTTTCTATATTATTTAAAGTATTTCAGGCTATAGGGAGAAAGCCTAAAGTATTTTATAAAGGCATTTTAATCTTAAATTCTAACTAAAATCCTCACAGGAGAAAAAAGAAAGAGAAGAAAGATAAAGAGGATTCTAGACACTGGTGATTTGCAAGGTACAAGACAGAGCACTGGTGCTGGAAAAGATTACAGCCTAATGAGAGGAGACTGGCTGTCACACAAAACAAAACATGAACAAATTCTGTGATGGGCATAGAAGATGATTATGTGATATAGAGTTATCGGGGTCAGGAGAATTGGCTTCGGTTAGAAAGACTATCTTTTATGACACTATAAAACTTTCATAATTAGTACATACATTTGGTACAAAATTCAAAGATCATATGACAGAAGAGGTTACCCATTTGGGAAAAGAGGGGAAAATTCCAAATCAGTGACTCAAGAATTATTTTGGAGCTGGAGAGGTGAGCATAGTGAAGTGCCCAGAGCCATTGAAGTGGGAGATCCTCCAGGGCCTGAGAACCAAGAAGCAATGTTCTTGTGTTCATGAACAATTTAATTTCCTGGAAATGTTTTTGTTTTTTATCATTTATTATTATAGATATCGTTAGGTCCAAACCCACACAATCTACCGGGCCAGGCATTCTGACATGAGTAGAAGATTTATTGGGGGCATCAAGCAGGCTGTCTGTCTAGCAGTGACAGCAGTGAGCAAACGGGGGCAAGAGACTTTCTAGGATCTTTCAGGGAGGGTAATCATGGGCTGGAAAAGCCAGGTAAGGGGAGGGGGTGCTGGAACAGTGGTGGGAAAGCTAATTTTGGCAGGGCTACCTGGTCTGTGGGGGACCTTCAGTGTCAACAAAGGAGAGTTTCCATGGTTGCCCGTACAGGTCAAAGTGGACCTGTTCTGTGGTTTCGGGTTTGGCTCTGCATGGGGCCAAGGGGGAGAGAGTTTGGGGGCAGGGTGCCTGGGAAGCTTTGAATTCTGACTTATCAGATATTAATTTTTTAAACAAAAACTCTGATAGTCAAGCATGATGGACATGTCTGTAATTCCAGCACTGTAGAGCTGAGGCAGGATTACAATTTCCAGCTCAGCCTGGGAAATTTTAGGTCTTAACGAGATGCTGTCTTAAAATAAAAAGGAAGCCGGGTGTGGTGGCACACGCCTGTAATCTCAGCACTTGTGAGGCTGAGGCAGGAGGATCAGTATGAGTTCGAGACCAGCCTGTGCTACAAAAGTGAGCTCAAGGCAGCCTGAACTACATAGCAAGACCCTGTCTCAAAAAGAATAAATAAATAAATAAATAAATAGGAAAGAAAGGAAGAGAGAAAGAAAGAAAGAAAGAAAGGAAAGAAAGAAGAAAGCTCATTTTGAAGTCCTAGGTTTCAATACACTATGAGGGACTGATGGGAGAATAATTGAAGTGAGGAGGAGAAAGAAGAGAGACGAGAAGAAAAAGAAAAAGATGGAGAAGAAGAAAAAGAAGGGGAAGGAGAAGGGAGGAGGGGAGAAGAGGAAGAGGAGAGGAGGGACCTATTGCAACAGTGTAACATTTTCTTTTTTTTGTCTTTTTGAGACAGGGTCTCGCTATGCAGCTCAGGCTAGCCTTGAGCTCACTTTTGTAGCCCAGGCTGGTCTCGAACTCGCACCGATCCTCCTGGCTCAGCCTCCTGAGTGCTGGGATTACAGACGTGAGCCACCACGCCTGGCTATCATTTTCTTTGCCTTTTAATAAGTTGTCAGAGTGATGCTGCTTGAACACAGTTATGCCTTGCGCATCCTGATGTGCAAGGCTAGTTCCCAGAATTAGCTTTTGCCATGTCCTCAGGCTGGCAGACTGGCCAAATTTGATCTCTGCCAAGTTGTGCACTCTTCCATCTTCCTTTTGCTATGAGTCTATAGACAGCCCTTACCTCTCCAACTACCCAGAGCCCAGTAGCACAAGGATTACTTCATTCCTTTTTCCACCATATGAGTATGCAAAATGCTTATTTAATTACACAAATGCTTTCATCTGATCCTAACTTAAACACTGAGGTGGCCGGTAATATTCCCCTTTCCTGAAGAAGACACTGTTCAGACACTTATATGATTTGTCCAATAATAGAGCTGGGATTTTAACCCAGAGATTTCACACTCTAAAATGCCAGCTTTTTCAGGGAGTCACAGGGAAGTGGGAACACAGTGAAAAGCAATCCATAATTGATTAGAGATTTAACTTTAAGAAACATCTCCCCTTCCTTTCTTCATTATCTTCCTTCTTCTATTCAAAGTGCTACTTATTGGGGCCAATGAGATAGCTCAGTGGTCTAAAGCACCAGCTTAGGCAACTGCAGGACTGTGGTTCAATTTCCAGAACCACATGCTGTGCCAGCCCCGCTCCCAGGGCAGGCTGAGATGGCCATAACATACATACAAAAATAAATAAATAAACAAACAAACAGCAGCAGTGTTTTTAAAAATAAAAAACAACAAAGCGCTATTTATTGAGGAACAACAGTCAGTTTGGTTTTGGTATTGTTCAAACAATTCTAGACTAAACCAGAAAGCTTACAGCTAGGGCGAGACTGTTTCCCAGAGAAGATTTTAGTAGAACTAAATCCCAAGTTCTACTGGCCTGAGAATGTGAGTCTACCTTGAGACATTTCTCTGAGAATAAATCAAGTTCCCTTCTATCCCTTCCTTCCCACCCAGATGGTGAATACTAGAGAAAAGGTGTCAGAATCCAAAATCTGCCTCATGCGAATACCCCTATAGCTTTGACTCTTCTCCCCTTCTTCCAACTCCTGTTAAGAAAATACAAACGGTGTTTGTTGAAAATATTCAGAGTTGTCACAATGCTTGCAGACAGGAGCAAAGACTCCTAGGTTGGCCTCCAGAATCTGAATCGCTGCCTTGGGCTTTCTCAAGCCACACATTCTCACATCTTATAATGTGTCATAGCTAGGGTGCAGCTTTCTAAGTGTCAGAGAATTTAAGGACTTTAGAAGTTCTTTCCAGTTTGATTGTCTCTGTTGACATCTTTTCCACTCTCCCAAAACCAGAAGAGCCCTTTAAAAGTATTCCTTTTCTTTGATCTCTGTCTAAAACTCCTACTGGGAAAGCCAAGATCAACCTATCAATTAGAGGGTGAAATAGGGAGACAAGGCTCACATGGGAAGGGGAACTAGAGAGGAGGAGGAGGGAGAAAGGAAGGAAGGGAAAAGAAAAATGAGAAAAGGAAAAGATGGAAATAAAGCTTTTGAAAATAGGAGGTGAAGAGGGTTGAGGGAGGATATGAGAATGGGATAACAAAATGCAGAAGATTCTCCACTAAGTGCATTGTTTCATTGTTTTAAATTGAGTTTTGAATGGATGCTTTATGTACATTATAAAAATGTCAAACAATAATAAAAGGTACGTAATGCAAGTTTATACGTATTTCCATTTCCCCCTTTTTATATGGTAACAAAATAGTCTGTTTTTCACCTAATGTATGTAGGAGGTAGCCCCACTTCTGTTCAAGTAGATCTAAGGGCTTCTGTGGCTACAGAACACTGAATTTTTTGGTTGATGATATTTTCTGAGACCAGGAACTATTCACAAACCATGACCTCAGGTGCTGTACTCCACTGTCGTGTACTAAACATATGGGCAAAACCTCAGAGACAAAAGCACTGATTAGAAACTGTAGAATCAAGCAGTTATTTGATTACAAGGATGCTCAGGGAAATAGCTCCTGTAAAAAGCAGGCTCTCCTTGCATTTAATATGGGCCTTCACTAAGCTGGAGTCAGGATCTAGCATCTCCCACTTCCTTAGTTTAAGAACATACAGTTTTGGAGTCTTATTGCCCAAGAAAAAGGGGGCAGGCTAAAGTAGAGGTTTACTTCAATATTCCTATGTGCCAAGGTAGAAATTATTTGTAATTTTGAATTTCTTTTAGTCAAGCTATTAGCCTTTGTTTCTGTTGTGGAGGGTCTGTAACAGCCCAGAGTTGGAAACATGGGGATCAAATGTAGATGGGGTCAGATCCCAGGATAAAGGCCACCTTGGAAGTGAAGGGGATGCCACAGTGAGAGGAAGTGGATATAGAACTGAAGCGCAGGCAGATTTCTGACACAGCAGCCTGGGCCTAGACAGGGACCACCACACACTCCCCCAAAAGTATCGCTTCTATCCCACCTCCCCTTGCCTCCCAGCAGAGGGGATGCAGAGGAGATGGTTCCCAGGAATGAAAGGTATTACTGTAACTCCGGAGAACTTCTGATTCTCTAATGCCTGCAATGTCTCAGTGTTACCAGCAGATCCAAGAGACACGAATGCTGTTCATTCACAAGCCAATCAGAAATGAGCCAAGTTGTTGTCTGACCCCACCCCTAATCCAATAAAATGTACCCCCCCCCCCGGGGGGGAACTTACCCTGGGTCTTGGTCGTATTATCTGTGATTGTATTATTAAAATATATTTAATCATTTAAAATAATTTGGGGATCATAGTATGCATATATGAGTTGGTTTTTATACACAACAGATAAAAAATAAAATCCATCGACCTAATTGCCCACTTGGTGGCTCCAGCTTGCCTTGCTGACATCTCAGAACTAAATTCTGATCTGACTCTCAAAATCTGCTTCTCTCATGAAAGAGGAATGAAAGGGAGGGCAAGGGGAGGAGAGAGACAGAAGCCAGGGAGGAAGGGAGTGAGGGAGACAAAGGGAGGAAGGGAGGGAGAGAGGGAGGGAAAATGAGAGTTATAAGAAGACACAGAGCTAGGTGTGAGGATGTGAAGGTGACTTGGCTGTGACATTTGTCACTCCATTCATCACCAGAATTGATTCAGCTGATCTGGCTGGCTGGCTAGCTAGCCAGGTGTGTTCTTCCTCCCTCACTGCACCGTACGCATCTCTCTTGAAGCTATGTGGTTGGCAGAAGAGATGATCACCCCAGTAGAGGAGGCCTGTTTATTTGGCAAGTGAATACAAGTAGCTGCACTCCCCTGCTAATCCTCCAAACAAGATCTCAAGATGTAAAATAGTCCTAGTCTTCTTTCACATGTCCCGTTTCAGTCTGTAGTAGCTTATATCTACATGTTTCCTGAAAGCCTTATGCAGGTGTGAGGGATAGGTGGGGCTTTTTGGAGGTAGCTGAATCTAGGGTGTGTGGTTCTGGGATTAAGGGTGTCCTACCTTAGTGTGGGTGGCACCAATCAATAGGTTTATAGCCTGGATAGAAAATAAAGGGACAGAAAGAAGGTTGTTGCAGCAGTTTTATTCCTTGCTGTTGATCTGCTGCTGCTTCTTGCCTGCTCCATGGTGCCCATCTACTGTGCTAGCCTGCCTTCAAGCAACCAGTTATGGACTAAAACCTCCACAATCCATGAGCCAAATAAATTTTTCCTCCTCAGTATTGGGGTGGGGGCAGGACTGGGGATTGAACTCACAACCTTGAACTTGCCAGGCAAACTCTTATGCCACAGAGCTACTTCCCCAGCCCCAATTTTTTCTCCTTTAACCTTGGGTGGCTGACATTTTATTTACGTAATGAGAAAAGTAACTAAGATGCAGCCTACAATCTCCAGTCCTTGTGATAACGTCATGAAGCTAATGCATGGACCAAAACCAGACCTATTTCCTCACTTAGTAGAAATTTTGCTGCATATTTGTGTTTGCCGAAAGAATCTAATATTGAAAAATCAGTTTGACTTAGATCCAGCACAGGAGCCGCATCACCTCTCAGTTTATTCTCTGTGCCAAACCTGTTCTAAGGAACCACGGATATGACTCAGACCAAACAGACAAAAATTTCTGCCCTCCTTGGATGACATTCTAGTTAGGTCAACAGATATCAAACAAAGAATTAGTAAGCAGTACACAGCAGTTGAATATAGTATCAGACCCTACAGATAAAACTCAGGTAGGAAAGTTGGACAAATAATATTAACAAAGGAAGAGTTCCCATTGTTGTTAGCTAGGGTGTTCAGGTCTGGATTCACTGGGCATTTTAGGATAAAGACCCAAAGGACATGAGGAAGGAAGCCACAGTGTTGAGGATGGATGATAGCAAGGAAAGGAGCTGCCTACTCTGTTCCTTTAGAGACAGAGTAAGCAGAGAATGCTTTGTGAGGATGAAAATATACGGGTTCTCCAACCACTGAAAAGGTCTTATAAACACTGACTATCCTAGAGGAAACGGATATCCCAGAAATAGGTGAGCTCAGAATTCTATTTGTCACTAAAGGAGTTGGGGCTTCCCTAGATAGCCACTGATTCTAGGGCTGGAGACTGAATGGGCATTTTTGCCCTACAGGGAAGCAACAAAGTTTCCAGAGATAACTTGTTGTGTCCAAAAGCTTTAAGTTAGGAGTTAGTGGAAAGGACTCCCACCATTCAAAGATACAAATAATGTGAACATCTGTAATGGATTGAAATACATCAAATATGTTATAACCCACAAGTTTATAATTATACCAGGAAAAAAATCTCACAGGTCACCTTTACAGGTTGCTAGGGAACGAACTCATTGCTCTGAAAACTGGTTTAAAAAGGGAAAGAACCAAACATTTGTCTTTTCTGGATATTTCAGGATAGCTAAATTGTTATTGAGGGAAAGATCTTCTAGAAGCATTCCAGATAATAGATGTCAAGGAAATTAGGATACCATAATTCTGCGGTGAGCAAGAATATGTCTGACTGATGACCATCAAAGGCCGGTTAAGATTATCTGGGGAAAGGCTGATAGGGACCTAATAGTGTATGGATCAAGCAGGCAATACTTAAACCCACTAATTAACCTTAACAGGACAAAGAAGAGCCAAACACCATGTGTTCCTGATATGATGCAATCAGAAGATCACAGCATCACCTATAATATCCAAATATCGTTTCAGTTTATCAAAGCTCTACACCTGATTGGGGAAGCCTTAAGGAAGGGTGCTGAATGCACAACAGAGCTTCTGTGTACAGGTTGACATGAAGTACACTGTACAATTCCAGGCAGTCCTCTTTATAAACTTGTCTCCTCAGGTCTCCTCTATGTCTGACCTTTTCAATTCTAATTAGGGTTATTTCCCCTGGACCCTGCCTTTAGTCTCGGCTGTGGTCAATGAACAATAAAGATTTAAATCATATTAGGTTTTTAGGTTGTTGTGACTGTTAATCCTAACAAGTTAGTTTTACTAAAACATGCTCCTAGGTGTGTCTGGCTGGGTCATGGAGCTATGGGTTTGGGTACTGTCTATGATTTCTTTCCTTTCTTCTCTGACATTTTCCTCCTGCTGAATTAAGCAGCCTTGTTGCACCATGCCCTTCTGCCATGATGTATCTGCCTGGGAGCCACCTGACCAAGGACTACAATCATCAATAAATTAAACCTCACTTCCTTGAAGTCCCATGGGCATTTGAGAAGAATGTATGTTCTGATTTCGGGGTAGAACAATTGTTATCTATCTATCTGCTAAGTCCACTTGTTCAAAGTTTTGGCTCAGCTCTGACATATCCTGTTGATTTTTTATTTAGTTGATCTGTCTCTTTGTGATAGTGGGATATTTATACTCCCCACTCTAACTGCCTTAGTGCTCATCTGATTTTTCATATCCATTAATGTTTGCTCTATGTAGCTGGGTGTACCAGTACTTGGTGCCTATGTATTTATTACTTGTATCTCCCACTCTTGGTTTGTTCCCTTAACAAGTATGTAGTGACCTTCTTTGTCTCTTCTGATCAGTCATGGTTTGAATTCTTTTTTTTTTTTTTTTTTTCAGTAAAGAATAGTTACCTTTGTTTTTCTCTGGGTTCATATCCCATGGAGTATTGTTTCCCATCCATTAACTTTCAGGTTGTGAATTTCTTAAATATGTTTCTTGTTTGTGGCATATTGTTGGATATTGTTTCTTGATATATTCTGTCAATCTATTTCTTTTGATTGATGAATTGAGACCATTTAAATTGATGGTTATAACTGATATGTATTGACTTATCTTTGTCATATTATATTCCTGTTGTTGATTTCCCTTTTTTCTCCTCTGTTTAATTGATCACCTTGCTTGGTGATTTCATTCTATTGGGGCCCATAAGACTGTCATCTTGTTGTAAAATAGAATTCAAAACTTTTTGAAGTGCTAGTTTGGCTGTCATCAGTCTCTTCAAGTGTTTTTTTTTTTATCATGGAAGTATCTTATTTTTCTTTTAAGAGCAAAATATTTATTGGGGTAAAGAAAGCTTTTGTCTGAGAGGGACAGAAGTGGGACCTCAGTAAGGTGTCCCCAGGAAGCTGTCTCTTCCAGGGACTCCTATAATGTAAAACCATGCTGTGAGGCAGGTCTAAGGCGGTGAACATGGGTAACTTGTTTAGGTGGGTATGAGGTGGGGCAAAACTATGATCAGCCAATGAAATTATAAGCACCATTGCTCAGGTAAAATTGATTAAATCCAGTACAAAATGAGGAAGTGAGTCACATAGCAAGGGGGCATGAATATGGGACAAGCTCTCTTCCTATTTAGGGTTGGGTTAGTGACTCATTTGTGCTCTTTCAAGGTGGTTGATACCTACTTAGAATATCTAACTGATGCCCATCCCCAGAGAAGTATGTGGCTGCATTTGTTTACTTTTGTCTTGAGGTCTGGCCCACAGCAGGAGGGTCTGTCTCTTCTAAAGTTGCAAAGTCACCTTGTCTTCCATATTTTCTCCTTAAGGGTCTAGTCCTGTTTGATTGTCTATAATATTTCTATCTAATTTAGCTGCCTACAACACACCCACCTCTGAAGAAGTAACCTTAACTGAGAGAATCAAGGGTGATGACACTGCCCTGGCTTCTTCAGGCTGAAAGAGGTCATAGTTGTGAACTGGCAGTCAGAGATACTCTCCAGAAGTTCTATCTAAAGGTCCTCTATAGAAACTATACATTTTTATCTTGGGTAGGCAGAATAGCTTTAAATCTGGAGGAGATAAAGACAAAGAAACTATTAAATGTGCATGGGCCAAATAATAGCATCAGTAAGATAATTATGAATACAGTCAAAAATAATTTTCACCAAGTTATCATGGAAATATCTTATATATCCATTCATTTTGAAAGATAATTTTGTGGAGCACATCAGACTGATTTGGAAGTTGTTTTGTTTAGGGGCTTGAAATACTTCACTCCATACACTCCTTAACTTAAAAGTTTGTGTTGAGAAGTCTGCTGTGATTCTGATGAGTTTTCCTTATAGGATATTTGTTTTCTCTGATAGCTTTTAGTATTCTGTTCTTGTGCTAAATTTCTAGAATCTTGACTATTACCTATCTTGGTGTAGACTTTTTTTTTTTTTATCATGGTTAACTGGAATTCCTTTTTTTTTTTTTTTTTTTTTTTTTTTTTTTTTTTTTTTTTTTTTTTTTTTTTTTTTTTTTTTTTTTTTTTTTTTTTTTTTTTTTTTTTTTTTTTTTTTTTTTTTTTTTTTTTTTTTTTTTTTTTTTTTTTTTTTTTCCTAACGATTTCTCATTGTCTCACGTATGTGTACATTAAGAGTTTCCTTCTTGGGAGGTTAGTAGATTGACAACTGGTGGTCAACTTGTAATACCCAGCTGAACTGAATCAGCATGGTGTTGAGTGAGGGAGGCCCACTTGAGGTTTGTTGCCAACAACATAAGATGGAAAACTGAAAAGGAAGGGAAGCTGTTAGTTCTCCTGGAGGAACTTTTTATACTCACTTTCCTGATATGCACTCAGCTGTTCTTGTTGGAGGAGCTTGGGACCACATCAATGAAGGTGGCTGTGGTACTTTTGGAGGAGCTCTAGCTCTGACTATGGGTGTTGCTTCCTGACTCGAGTACAGATCCCTCAGCCAGCTAGCACAGATCTTTCATCCTGCTGGCACAGATTCTCTAGCTTCCACTGCTGACTTTGAGTTTTCCAGCACAGATCTTTAAAGCCAGCTCACATAAGACACTGTCATGGACTCTAGGATTCCAGTTGAACTTATACAGGATGTTTTGGTGGGATCCAGATCTTCAGTTGGATTCTTTGGGTCTTTAGTGTATGGATAGGCTTCCTGCACTCTTTCATACTTGACCCTGGGTGAGTCAAGTATAATCCTATAAATTATGTGTCTTGTATTAAATTGTTTCCTTTACAAAATCTGACTCTGGCTACAACAGGAAATTTTCTGCTATTCTGTGAGCAGGTATATTATATGCCCTTCGTGGTATTTTCTGATTTTTTAACTTATTCTGATTAACCCTATTATTCTTTGTATCACCTAACAGATGCTGGATTTATTTTCATTGTCCTTTACTACTTTTAAGAAAACTTTCATTTGAGGGTAAGTGGACAAGCAGCTGACAAACCAATGTAAATTTCTTGGTTTCTCATGGAAAATATTCTATACACCTCAATCTATCCATGTCCAGAAACACCTGTTCCACCCATTTTCTGTTTTCTCTTGGTGAAGAAATCTTTTAGTTAGTGATCACTGACCACAACCCTGTCTTCTAGATCTGATTCATATTGGTTAATTCTGCTAATAAACTTCCAATAGAATTGTTAATCTCCTGGATATCTGTTTGAATCTGTTGCATGGAGTCCAGTTCTTTCTTGTGTTGGACATTCTTGGCTGATACCACTAAGATCCTCTATTTTTTTTATTGTGTATCTACTCTAGATTCACTAACCATGTTCTTCATTATGTTCACCATTTCTTTAGTTATCTGTGTAATTATTTCTGATTATTTTTCCTAGGGTCTCATTCATCTGCTTCGTTAGTTTTGTTGATACCATTTCAGAAAGCTCAGCTGGATGGCTTTTGATTTCTTCCACCTCAGTGCTCCCTGGATTTGTCTTGGGCAAGCTATAGGTCTGAGATTACAATTTATATTCATATATTTTTAATTTTAAAATGTTTTCTTCATTGATGCCTAGAAATTGCTTATGGCAGGTAGCTTTCTTTTTTCTACTTCTTCTTCTTTTTTTTTTTTTTTAACTGATATTGAGATTTCTTAAGGAACTGATCACTTTTCAGAGATATTCTCTTTTTTTCAGAGATATTCTGTAAGTGTAACTGTTTTTTGGCTTTTGAATCTATCCCAAATTCTTGCCTCTTCAATTTATTAGGGATGAGAAGTTTCTACCTATTTGGCCTAGGATCCAGTTCTTTGGTGCTGGACTATGGTTATTGTTTATAATGCCCAGAAAATTTCAGTATTAGCATACAAAGAAGAAAACTATGTCACCTTGGCTAAACTAACATAATCAGTAATAACAGCATTAAGCACATTCTAGAAAATGACAGACTGTGGTAACTATTTGCCACTTCTAACTATAAATACAAGTTTTATAGTTATATAACAAAATCTATGACAAATCAAAAAATTACATGCAGTAAATGTTCCCATAATGTAGTGATTTTATCCTTACAGGAAAAAAAAACTTTAAAAAGACAAGAGAAAAATAAGAGAAAGAGATTAGAAACAAAGCTTAGGGAAAAAGGAAGGTTACCCGAATCTTGAGAAACTGATGAAAAAAGACAGGAAAGAAAAGAAAACAGAAAACAAAAACCAAAAACAACAATAAAAAGGAAAACAACATGTTTAAACTCATGCAAAAACTAAAACAAATATTTAAGAAGGGAAGAAAACAAAAGCAAAGGAAAAAAGATTGATTGCAAGTCTGTGGTTACCTTCTGGTATTTATAGTTTTGTGGTAGCATCAAATTCAGGGTATATCTCTGCTTTCACTGGTAGAAAAGGAGGTGGACAGAGCCTATATTTATGTTGGATGATCCCAGAAAGCCTGTAGTATGAATGGAGCAGGATGATAATTTTGGTGCTTTCAGCTCCACAGAAGTTTAGGCTGATCCTGGCTCTTGTTATAGGATTGCAGCCTGAGTTATTCAGCCTACCACATTCTAGGAATATCTTGCCAGCTTGACTTCAGCTCTTTGGTCCTGAGTGTCTCCCACAGTTGTCCTTCACTGGAAGTCCTGAGATGAAGTCAACCCACAGCTACTCCAAATCCTAGATTCAGTTGGCCCCTCCCTAAAATGACATCTAACCAAGCACCCTCTCCAGGGGACATGGTACACATTCACCAGCTGTTGCAACAACAGTAGCCATTGCTTCATTCCACTGGTGCATTTCTTGCTGGAGACCTCTGAAGTCTGCCTTCACTTTGTAGAGTCAAGCTTCTCTCTCATGTGATGAGCTGGCTGCTAGGTAGAAAGTGCAGTTTGCCACTTCCTTTTGGTGCATTGAGATCTGTCTCTTCACTTTTTCTGTGGGCTCCAATTTTCTCTTCAGATCCTTTGTGGGTCTTGGGGTCCACCACCTTCCTTTTCTTCCCTAAGTTGTTAAATTCCAATGTCTGCATTCTGAATCTTGGTCAGCTTGATGTATTGCTATTTAGCACTCCATGCTTTTCCTGAAAGTCCTTTTGCTAATATCTTATAACTCTTGCAGGAAGACTCCTGTGATAGTTCATCTTGATTGTCAACTTGATTGAATTGATAAATGCCCAAATAATTAGTAAATCCCACTTCTATAAGTGTCTATGAGGTATAATGTTTCCAGAGATCCCCTGTCAGGGGAGAAATCAACTATGGATATAGATGGACCACAGCATGGACAGAAATAACAGGCTATTGGCTGAAATTATGAGCCAAAATGAATCTTTCTCAATATCTGCCTGCCCAGTGGATGGGTGGTACCAGGAGGAAGAGTGTTTCCCAGGGATCCTAAACCAGTTGTTTTGTTAGTATCAGGTGGGATGGATGGTATAGCCTCCTTCTTTCATCAGAGATGGTGGGTACTTCTTCATAAAGCATCTTAAATCACTGACCATCACTGTCAGAATTCAAATAAAATGTCTGAATAGGGTGGGGGCAGAGAAGAAACTAATGCAATGGAGAGTAAGGAAACAATACAAAGAATTAGTGAATGGAAGAGTTGCTTTTTGAAAGATTAAATGGAATTGACAAACTCTTAGCCAACCTTTCCAAGAAAAAAAGGAAGACTGAAATTAAAACAATTAAGAGTGAAAAGGGTAAAATTACAATGAATCCTAATGAAATTTAAAAAAAAAAAACTATTTAGACCTACTTTGAAGAACTTGTATTCTGGTAAGATGGAAAATGCATAAGAAATGGACAGTTTCCTAGATATGGATGAATTATCAAAGCTGAATCAAAAGATGTAACAATTCTAAATAAATCAATATGAGTCAATGAAATTGAAATTATAATTAAAAACCTACCACCAACTAAAAGCCAAGACCCTGTTGGATTCACTGCTAAATTCTACAAGAAATTTAGAGAACAAACATTGTCACTTCTCAAACTCTAATGAAATGCAAAAGGAAGCCAATACTTCTTAAATCACTCCTGGAAGCAAGTATTACCCTGATACCAAAACCAGAGAAGGCCATAACTAAGACAGAATACTATAGGCCAGTCTCTCAAATGAAAATATACAAAAATCTTCCATAAGATACATGCAAAAAAAATTGCAGCAAACTATCAAGAAGATTATACAGCATGACCAAGTAGTATTCAGCCTAGTGATGCAGAGATGGTTCAACATACATAAATCAATAAATGTAATATACTATGTTAACTGACCAAGGACAAAAACATATGATAATCTCAATAGATGCAGAAAAAACACCTGACAAAGTTCAATACTCATTCATGATGAAAATCCTGTAAAATCGTTCAGTTAGGTGCTCTTCATTTCATTCTGATAAAAGTTAAACAAACAAATAGGCAGCATCATACAAGTGCACTAAAACCAATAGCTTTCACTCTAAAAGCAGGAACAAAACAAGGGTGTCCATTCTCATCTCTGTTATTCAATATAGTTCTAGAAACATTAGCCAGAGCCATTAGGCAGGTGAATGAAAAAAAGAAAAGTTTAGAAAATGAAAACATTAAATTATCATTGTTTGCCAGTGGCATTATACTCTACATAGAAGACCCCAAAACTCCACCAAAAAATTCTACTTTTAATAACTAGATTCAATAACATAGCTGGATATAAAGTCAGCACCCAAAAATCAACCCCATTCCTATACATAAATAACAAACTTGCCAAGAAAGAAATTAGGGAAATAATGCTTCTATCATAATATTAAAAAAAAAAAAAAAAAGAAATACCTGGGAATCAATCTAACAAAGGAAGTAAAGTGCCACTATATTAAAACGTAAAGGGGCCAAGGAGATAGTTCCTGCCTGGCAAGTGCAAGGTCCTGAGTTTGATCCCTAGTTCCAAGAAAAAAAAAAAAAAAAAAACCCAAAAAACTAAAATTTACAATACTGTGAAAAAGGAGATTGAAGAGGGTATCAGAAAATGGAAAACTGTCCCTTGATGTGATTTTGGATTGGAAGAATCAATAAAGTGAAAATGGCCATATTTCCAAAATTGTAATACAGATTTAATGCAATCCTAATCAAGTTCTGACAGTATATCTCACAAGATTGTAGAAACAATCCTAAATTTTAATTAGAATCAAAAGAGATCTAAAATAACAAAGAGAATTTTGGCCAAATCCAAGGTAGGGAGGGAGAATTATAATCCCTGACTTGAAATTATGCACAAAGATACAATAAAAAAACAGCATGGCACTAAAACAACAACAACAACAAAAAAAAAAAAACCCTTAAGGATCAATAGAACATATTAGAAGATGCAGGAATACTCCAGACATACTTATCCACTTTATGTTTGACAAAGGTGCCAAACATATTCAGTGGAAGACAGCCTCTTTAATAAATGATGCTTTAAAAACTGTCATTCCACATACAAAAGATTAAAATAAGACCCATATCTTTTACCATGCATTAAGCTAAAATCAAATGAATGAAAGATCTAAATAATAAAACAAAAACACTAAATATATTGTAAGATAGAATAGGTAGCACTCTTGAGACATTGGTGTATGCAAAGCTTTTATGAACAAAATCGTGATCACACAGGAATTCACACGAAAAATCAACAACTAGGATCTCACCTCATTAAAATCTTTTGCTTAGCATGAGAAACCACCAACAGAGTGAAGAGACAACTCAAAGCATGAGAAAAGATTTTTTCCACTCTTTCTCAGACAAAGGTTACTATCTAGAATATATAAAGTACTAAAAATATTTAAAGACTGAATCCAAAAATGAGCATGTGAAATGAGTAGATACATCTCAGATGAAAAATTACAAATAGCAAATAAATACATGAAGAAATACCCAAATTATTGATCATTTGAGAAATGCAAATTAAAACAATGCTGAGATTCCATCTCACCCTAAAAAGTAAGGCTCTCCTCATGAAATCAACGAATATGCAATGCTGGTGGGACTGTGGGGAAAAAGGAATCCTTTTCTACTGTTAGTGGAAGTAGAGACTGGTGTAACCACTGTGAAAACTTATGTGGAAGTTCCTCAAAAATCTAGGACTAGAGGTCTCATTTGACCTAGCTATTCATCTGCTTGGTATCTTCTCAAAAGAATTAAAAACATTATGATATGTATACCATACAAGTATATACACATTCATGATTAGAGTAGCATAGTTTATAATGTCTAAGTCTTGGAAATAGCCCAAATGTTCATCAACCAATGAATGCATAAAGAAGATGTGTTTTT
>PVJA010022784.1:0-33821 GCA_004027025.1 Myocastor coypus | reverse complement strand
TGCAGTTCAGGCTGGTCTTGAGCTCACTTTTGTAGCCCAGGCTGGTCTCGAACTCGCACTGATCCTCCTGCCTCAGCCTCCCGAGTACTGGGATTACAGGCGTGTGCCACCACGCCCAGTGTTGCCTGCAACTCTTGTCATATTTGGAGATATTATTATCACTTTGCAAGTCTTGTCCAGGCTCTCGATGTCATAATGAATTCAGCCTAAATATTATATGAGCCTAAATATTATGTTCAAGAGTAGCAGCAAGACCAACGATTTATTTGAAAGAGAAACGGTGAGGAGATAACATACATAGAGTAGAAATGGCCAAAGAAGAGCTCATTGCTTCCAGAGGTCTTGGTGTTAGGGGTTTTAAGCCTTAGTGTTTGGGATGGGATTTAGTGTCTGGACTCAGGTATGGCTCCTGACAATGAGCAGCTTGACTCAGCCCTCTGTTGGGCTGTGGAATTTTTGACTTTTTGTGGCTCTGAGAGGAACTCTCATGGCATCGAAAACCTCAAAGAGGTAAGTGTTAAATCTGTGTAGTCAGTGACATGGTACTTAAGCTTGCATTCTGCAAATGATTGCAGAAAACTTTTAGTGCATCTCTAAGTCTAAATTGTTATTTATTTATTCATTTATTTTGTCTTTTTGAAGAAATGGTCTCACTATGCAGTTTAGGCTGGCCTTGAGCTCACTTTTGTAGTCCAGGCTGGTCTCGAGCTCACATTGATCCTCCTGCCTCAGCCTCCCAAGTGTTGGGATTACAGGCATGCGCCACCACGCCTGGCTTGTACTGTTTATAAACAAAGTTGTTGCATTAATTTTCCCATTATGGTTGTACTAGTCCTAGCTAATGTTTAAGTCAGAATGCAGACTAGTCTCAGGAAGTATGCTCCAAGATGGGCCCTTCTTTTTCTGTAAGTGTTTTCTTGGTTACTATGTTCCTCAAATCTAGTCCAGAAAGTAGGCTCTAAAGTAAGTTGACCCTACCGTCCTTATGTTCACCAGCTTTGTCCTTTATATTTGTCTTCATTATATCGAAATCACATATATTCTTCTTCAGAATTCTTCAAATATTCCTGAATAAATTATGTAGATATGAAGATAAATAGTAAATTATTAAGCATAACTAAAACTGATATTTTGATGCCTCAACTCCTGAGATTTTGAATTTTTTTCATGACATTAAAGACTCTCAGACATTACCTGTGCCACATTGCACACTTAGACACCTCTAAGTGTTCTAAGGCAAATATTGGGACTTGGTATTCTGTTCTTCCTTCATCTGTTCCCATTTGTTTGTCCTAATCTTTAAGATTAGCAATGTGTTTTTGTTGCTATTTATCAGACAGTGATTATTTCTATCTTTGAAATTTTCTCCAATGGAGGAAAAAATGTCCTTTGGCCAAGTAAAAAGACAAAAAAATTAGCTAATTTTTAACAATTTAAGTTTTAAAATAGGATGTACAAAATTATCCCATTTTCTTCCATATACTAGTTATAAAAATAACACATATATCTGCAGATGCCTACATATATTGTTGGTGTCCATTAATCAATATATTTTATCTTCTCAACAGTCTTAGGTTGTAAGTGCTAAAAACATCCCCCATTTTACAAGTAAGACAATTGAAGGACAGTGAAGCTAACCAGCAGTTAGAGCATTAATTAGAACTTTTCAAGTCTGTCTCCTGAGTGTATATTCTCAAACCACTGCTCAGTATAATTTACTAACAAATTCCAAGTCCTTTTCTCATTTATTCTTTTGTACATTCAATATTTATTGTCTGGCATTTTTTGAGCACAGTTTTGATAGGCACTGCCTGCCGATATATGTTTTTTGACTCGGTTACCAGTTAGTTCTGATGCTCAAGACATGGCCCTTTCTAGTTAATTGAAATATAATAAATGTAATTCAATATGTTAAGTATTTCCTGAGAGTTTTTACTATGGGTCAAGCAAATCTCCAGTGATATAAACAAAATGAGATAGATGCTGTCTTCATAATGCCATAGAACTCATGATTTCATTGGAGGAAACCAGAAATTGAGTGTGTAGTTAATATTGAAGTGGCAGTTGGAATACAGGGTAAGAATACCTAACCCAGTTACTAGTGTAGTCCTTCAGGAAGAAGTAATGTCTGTGAGATTGATTTGTTATATAACAGCTTGATGAGCTCTGCAGTCATTCACTTCAGTAAAGTTGGAAAATTAATAAAACAGAAAATAACCATTTGAGGCTGTGTAAATAGTACTAAGGATACACATCAATGGAGGAACATCTGATACCACACAATGGGATCTTTTAACACAGAGAACAGGAACAAGACTGGGTCAAATATTGGAAGAACAGGCAAGCTCTATGGGATGGGGGTTGTTTAGGGAAACTGGAGTTTGGCTTGAAGAACCAATCACTAAGTTAAAAGACTGACCAAACTGCTGTGCCAGAACAAATAAAGCCCCATGTCTTTATTAATTGGCTGGGGTAGGCTAAAGTCTTATGAGCAGGAGCTTGGTTTGGAACTAACAGAGAGTTATTCTCCATAGCACTGTAATTATCATTTGTTATATACCAACTGTTTCAAAGCCATGATTAATAGTCAAGTCTTTGACCTTAGGCAAGCATTCCACATGATAGCTGGATGACTTTGGCTAAATTGCATATTCCTTTTTTAAATAAAATTATAAGATGACATAATATTTGGTTAAAGTTCATGAATGAGAAAGACTTTGTGTAAGTACAAAAATAGTTACAATACACAAATAATAAGATTCCTCATTCCAAAATTTTTAAAAGTATTACTTCTTAAGCAACCAGAAGGCAGTAGGCCTAGTGAGATATCAAAGTTCCATTTAAAAGTCCCCCATTTTAGCAAGCTAAGAGAATTTCGCCTTGATACAAACAAATACAGAGTCGGTGAGATAGCTCAGTGCACTAAGTACCTGCTTTGGCAAGCACAGTGACCAGAGTTTGATTCCAGATCCCACATGAAGCACCAGCCCCACCCCTGGAATGAGCTGAGCCAATGACCAAGTCTGGGCATGGTGATGCATTCTGTAACCTCAGCACTGGGAATACTGAAAACAGAAGGAACACTACGAATCTGACCTGCATAGTGAGACCCTGTACCAATTACATAAAATGAAAAGAATATAAGTATGTTTAGATGTGTACTGTATCGTTACCTCATGTTCATCATTTTTCTTTTAACAATGAAAGGTGAACATGTAGTATATAGGAATCTACCTCATTATTTTATTTATTTATTTTTAAATTTTTAAATTTTTAAAAATAATTTATTGTATTATTTATTTATTTATTTATTTATTTATTTATTTATTTATTTATTTATTTTGCGGGACCGGGGTTTGAACTCACAACTCTGCACTTGCCAAGCAGGCACTTGTGCTGCAGAGCTATCTCCCCAGCCCCAATTTATTTTATTTTATTTATTTATTTTTTCTTGTTTCAGAACTTTTGTTTATTTATTTATTTTTATGGCCGGCTCAGCCTGCCCTGAGGGCAGGGCTGGTGCAGCATGTGGTGCTGGGGATCGAACCTCGGTCCCTGTAGCTGCCTAAGCTTTCCTAAGCAGGCGCTTTAGACCACTGAGCCATCCTGCCGGGCCCCTACCTCATTATTTTAAATAGCTACATTATTACAGCACACTGAAAATAATGATGTGGCAAAATCTTTGGATAGACATTTCTCAAGCTAAAAGATATATAAATAGCCAATAAATAATACATGAGAAGGTACTCCACGCTTAAGATATCTAGTAGGTGATGCAGCTGTTTTTGCTAAGCCTCCAGTACAACACTGCTTCTGAATATCAAATAACTGCCTTTGGGCAGTGTCATATGGGTGAGGTTACTGCTCCTCTGATCTTAATTCTACTTTGAGCTTTCCTTGAAGTTAAAAGAACAAAAATTTTCTCTTAGCTTTTGCTTTTTACAGAGACAGTGGTGAATGCATATGGAATCTGGTGCAGATTGTGAAATGCACATCCTCCTGTCAGTTTCCTAGTGAAAATTTTTGTATGAGTTTACTCCCAGTGATGATTGAGAATCCTGATTAATCTATTGGGTTTGCATTTTTACTTCTTGTATTTTGTGATAACAAGGTCACCATGTCTTAGTACAGCTTCAGAGTTCCTCAGTGGCTATTTAACCTTAAAACTTTCTATTGATATTAAGATTTATTATAAAAAGAAAACTTACTGAAAGATGTAATATGACATATGGCCTGAGCATCCCTTAATATCTTTACTGTATGCCAAGAATGAAACGTCCCTTTACCCAGCCAGATCATTTTCATGGTGCTTGCAGCAGCCAACTTGAAGGTTAATATTTTTCCCTGAACAAAGGGAAGGCATGCTTTTGCTTACTATGAAAACTGCAAGTTGTTCTACACAGCTAGACTTTCCTATAATGTAAAGCATTGCATATTTAGGCAGCCATCATGGGGCTTATGTCACCTTATGTAACTCAGGCATCAATGGGAGCCAATACAAAGCAATATGAAGCTGCGGTGACTGTTTCTGGTGAGATAATGTCCTTTGTACTGATCTAGAAGTCCAGTGTGTTCTTCTGGCCCCATTAAACTGTGTAAACTAGTTTTCTACCCTAACATAGGGTAAAACCTCCACATATGTACAGATCTTTTTTTTTTTTTGTCTTTTTTGAGACAGGGTCTCACTATGCAGGTCAGGCTGGCTTTGAGCTCACTGTTGCAGCCCAGGCTGGTCTCGAACTCACACCAATCCTGCTGCCTCAGCCTTCCGAGTGCTGGGATTACAGGCGTGCGCTACCATGTCCAGCTAGCTCTTGACTTATGTTTGCTGATATTATCCTTAAAGCAGTTATGGCAGGGAAATGTTTCCTAACAAAATTTTTGCCCTATGTGACATGCTTTTAATATTAATTCTAACTAATATTGTTCTTTAAAATGATTCATTTATATCATTGCAACAATTTTTTTGCACAGGAAATTTTAGAATATCACCCTCAATAGGTATCAGTTATTTATTTATTTATTTATTTATTTATTTATTTATTTAGGCACTGGGAATTGTGACATTGATCTATATTCCTCAGCCAACATTCTAAAATTTATTTTCTTCCTTTTTTAAATTTTTTTTTGGTACCAGGAATTGAACTTGGGCCTTGCACTTGCTAGGCAGGCACAGTGCTCCTGAGCTATATCCCATGCCCCCACTCAGCATCTTAAGTATTATCCCTTTCTTTAAAGTAAAAATATACATTAACACACATTAAAATAATACGTAAACACTACCATTTAAAATATTTGTGTACTATCTATAATCAACTCCCCATCCCACCTGGCCTTTCTATTTTAACCTCAAATTAACTGATTATATCCAGAGAAGTCATGTTCCAGCCAATGACTACAATAATTAATGTTCCTATTTGGTACACTTCGAGGTATTATTTTATGACTTATAACAAATTATCTTCAAACACCACTTGAGAAGGAAAAATGGGCAAAAGGAAGTCTACTTCTTTGATCTACAATAGGGACAGTCGTCCTGCACCAAACTCTGTCTAAGAAATAACTGGCCTTCAGTCCTGAAGAATCTGGAACCTGATGCAGGCTGGAATAGTGAAAGCAAGGGCAAGCCTATGCTACAGAACAGTGTAGAACAGGTAATCTCCTCTACAATCTAGCTAAGTGCCCCACTTCTTAGTCCCAGGGGGGCTACATTTGTTCTGCCTTGTAAAACAGGCACAGTGAGTCCCCGGAACCTTTCTGACTCCAGTTGGAATTTCAGACGATCAGCAGAGGTCCTGATGATATACCCTTGAAGAATAGTCTGTAGGTATAAAAAACTCCCAAATCTTATCACAAAAGAACACACAGCTAGCACACCTGACCCAACACTTTCATATATTTCTAGCCAGAGATGTATCTCCAAACTGATTTAAGCTTCCCTTTAAAATTTGTAAAAGAATAGAGGTATCTGTTGAACCATTAAGGAGGGTCTGCTACCACCAATCTTCAGAAAAAATATACGAACCACAAAGAAGTGTAAGTTAAGATATAATGACATTTTCAGGGCCAGAGTAGAAATTCATTTAGACATGAATAACAGACTTTTGACTCTGAGAAAAACTCAGCATATCTGTATTATATAAAGGGAAAAGGTTGAAATCTGAAAACTGCAAAGGTGACTATGAAACATAGCACTGCAGAAGTGCCCATAAAAATGGAAGAAGTAGTCAATCCCCTCAATTACAGAGGACATTCTGGGGATTGAGGCTACTGGAGGATCCAAAGCAATAGGTTATGCCTCACTTATTGAGAATCCAAGCACATCACAGCCACAAAGGGTTGAAGTGTCCAGGATTTGGCAAAAGGAGAAGGAATACTATAAATAAATGTTAGTATCAAAGGATGGTGGGTGAAAGCAGGACAGAATATAAAAGTGGCATTCACCTAACAGTTTCCTGGATTTGTTCTCCAGTATAGTTGAAACAAATCTGTAGAGTTTGGACTGTGACAAAAAGATAGGGATCAAACCATGACAAATAGTTTTCAATTATTTATTTGATCCACACAGTATCTCTGTGAAGATTATGGTCCTTATTTTGCAGATGAAAAAGATGTAAAATTCAGTTTAGCTAAATGGTTTGGTGGCACTTTGAATTTCACATTTGCTTGTAATATTAAGTAATATGTGCTGCAGTCATTTCAGAAATAAGGTACTAAATGCTGTTGGTTGCTTCCTTTTCAGTTATAAAACATTTATTAAACAACAATAATGTGTGTTCACTTTAGAAATGGAGAAAATACAAAGAAGAAAAATCATTCATTATCCCACCATTAAGACTACACATTTTAATATTTTAGACATCAGAAGTTTTTATATGCATATATGCTATAAACAAATGTATTTTTACCTTTGAAAAATGATATTCATACATGATTGGCTTAGTAATCTTTTTCTCACTTTTTATCATAGCAGGAAACTTTATCTTATAAATAGCAAAGTTCCCGTATTGAAGTACAGAAGGGAGAGAGGGAGCAGGGCAGGAAAGGAGATATAAAAATAATTAATATGTGTTATGTTCATGCACCAACTCCCCACAGTGAATGTAATCATTATGCACTGCAAACATGTACTAATAAAAAAATTTACAGAGATAAACACTTATAGACTGGTTCAAAATACAATAAACAATGAGATGCAGGTAACAAAAGGTACCCTAAAACCACTAAAAATAGTAGGCTAAAGTAAAAAGACGAACAAAGATATATTAGGAAAATGCCAATAAAAACAAAGCAGTGTAAATATCAAATAACACAGAAATCAAACTAAACTACATGAAATACGGATGGGAATGGTTCCGGTTAACCTTCCAACGCATCACTATCAGTTTGTTTCTTACTCTCCTTATCTCATCTATTTCATGGACTTCTCTAAACTTATCTTCATTGCTTAAATGTCTGTTGTGTATATCTTCTTTAAATTCCTCCAGAGAGTGAATCAACCTTTCTCTAAATGTTACTTCTCTTTTTTCCTCTTCTCCGGGTTGTTCCTCCTCTTCTGGCTTTTCCTCTGTCTTTGGCTCTTCCTCACTCTTTGGCTCATTCTCATTTTCTGGGTGTTCCTCGATTTTTTGGGAGGGTTTCATCTTTTATCTGCTTCTTTCTTTCTTCCTTCTTGTTTTCTTTTTTCTTGTGTAATTCCCCTTGGAGTGTAATTACTCCTAGGAAGCAATAATACAGTAGGTAAAAGACTTGGTGAGTTTCCCGGTGCTCTGCAGTTTTAAGCAGTTGTTTTTTGGATTCTACCAGAGAAGCGCAGTCAGCACTCTGGGTTACCTCTTTCCCCCACTTTCCACTGCCTTCCCTCTGTCTAGTCCTTTCCTTCAGCCTTTTCCAAGATCCTCCTTCCACAAGCTCAGGCCTCTCCAAGCCCTTCTTTCTCACGGATCCTAACACAGTGTCCTCCTAGAACAGAGGGTGTTGGCTGGAGGGGACAGGAAGAAAGTGGAAAAAGAAGGGACTGTGAGGACCCTCACCCACGACCACACCAAGAGTCTTTACAAGGTCCCTCTCAGCCAGTACCAATCTGGTTAGTTTCTATTTTTCTTTCCGATGGGGCGGTGCTAAGAATAGATCTGCGGCCACCGGAGAAAGAGGGGGCGGGGCAGGTGCTTGATAGGCCAACAGGCAGCAGAGACCAGGCACTATAGATTTACGTTAGCTTTAAACATTCAGGTCTCGGTAATAGAAAGTTTCTCATCTTTGTCTCATGCCATTTTCTCCACTGGGCAAGTTAGCTCGTCTTCTCATTAGATACACAGTGAGAAAAGCTGATTATTTCTGAACTATCTTTACTGGGGCTAGGTCTGGGAACAGGGTGGGTGCTGGGAAAGACGTCCGGGATCACTTTGAGGCTATCAGGGTTTCGTTGTCCGCCGCTTGGGACCCTAGTTCCTTTCCTAAGGATAGTTAATTCCTGCAGATTCCTGCAGAATTAGAGGTAGACGGTAGAAAGACCGACTTGTCTGGGACTTCCTCAAGTCTCCACCTTAGACCACCTTCACACTAGACACGCCAGGCAACAATCATACGGACACCAACCTGTTAAATTCTGACAAACTGACTCCTTTCACTGGCCTGGGGCACGGCCGCCGCCTGCACTGCTGAAGGAAGCTGGTACCCACGCAGGAACAAGGACCCGACTAGCAGGATTTCTGCACACGTCGACTTGTGGTCACATGAGATCTACGTCAGCGGTGAGATCAGGTTTCCAATTTCCACTCCCACCAAACACGTAGCAGACGTACGGTGGGCTTGCTATTTCCTCCCCACACTCCCTCCCCTTACATTTGCAGTTGCCTGTGTCTTTTTTGTAGCTGCCAATCTCAGAAGGAAAAACATTATTTGCTGTTCTCTGGTAACTAGGGCGGAGATACATCTTTTTCTACACATACTGAAGTTTTTTACTTCTTTCAAGGGATGCAGTCTTGATAAGCCCTCTACATTTCAGTAGTACACTCCTAAAAGATAGCATGTCAGGCATTTGGCTCACAGATAATCTTCGACTAATATTGGTTGCCTTTCAATCTTAGTTTTGGTAAAAGTCACAAATTTGAAAAGAACTGCTAGTGGCAATTTAAAAAAAATAAAACAAGAAAGCATAAAATGCATTTTTATATGGTATAAGCTCTGATGGCCCTTTTCAAAGCAATATGAAGAGCTCAGTGAATCTAATGCAAGTGGAAAACTGTTACTAATTGTTGTTTATTTATATCACATGATACTCATTACATTGATACATCTTCTGTGAAGTATATGCATTTGTGCACTAGAAAACTCAATATATAATTATTTATGTCTGCTGGATGGAACAGTGATGTGAGATACAGGAGCTATTAGTCCCTGCTGTGGTTTTGCTATTGCTTACTTGTGGTCCTTAAGGGTTTATATATCAGAAGCTTGGTCCCTAGTGTGGTAATGTGGTGAAACCTACGGTGAGGTCATTAGGGTATGTAGGGCATCAATTCTCATGGTACACCCTGGTTAGTTTGCTTAATTTCCATTTTATATATTTAAAACTCTAAACAAAGAATTTAGATCATGTGTCCAAAGACCTTACTGCCTTAGGCCTGAGCATACAATGCTTCTGTCCAAGGCTCCACCTTTAAAAGATCAGCCTCCAGCCCTGTCCATGCTGTCTTTCCCATGTAGTGGTGAGCCAAATGGGAAAAATATGCCATTTGGATTCTACTCTCCTTCTAGACAACACAGTAGATGCCTAGGATCTTGTATCTTGCCTGTAATAGCTTACATGAGTGTCTTCCTAAGATCTATGTATTATAGACCCAGGTTGGCCACACTAGGAGGTTCTGTGAACCTTTAAGAAATAGGATCTTCCAAAATGTCTGTATTTTGACAGAAATTATTAGTACATGTTTGTAGTACACAATGATTATAGTCACTGAAGAAAATTGGTACATGTATGTAGCACATTTAAATTATTTTTTCTCAAACCTCCACCCCTTTCATTTTTATTCAGAAGACTTAATAAACATAATTATAGTATATTTGTCCCTTGTGGCATCCCAGTGAAGACATTGTAGGATGTTGGCCTTTTAGTCTTTCTCTTTGCTTCCTGCTCCCATTATGACATGCTATCGTTATCAGGGGCTCAAAATGATGGCACCACTTGATCTTAGACTAGAGTTTCTAAATTTTGAGTCAAAAATAATCTTTTCCTCATTATAGATTTATTGCTTCAGGTACCTTATTGCATTAGGGGAAAGCTGATTGAGGCAGGATTTTAGAATATTATGTCAGTTAGGTAAACTGACAGATTATTGAGTAGGACTAGTCTTTCAGTGATTGTGGAGGACCGCCTAACCAGCTCACCTTGAAGGAAGAGCAACTGTCTCTATTTTGACTGAGTCTGGCCCTATTTCATTGTAATGATATGTAAGAGCTGGCTAGGACTTTTGTTTATCCTTTCATTTGGCCTTAAGCAATGTATATTGGTCTAGCTGAGGTGTTGAAGATAGTCTTTGAAGGTGGTATGCATGTCTCCCTGGTAACCTATACCTGCTGCTCCTTAATGTGAGCCGGGACTTGACAGGTCTAAGAGCTGATGCTCCGCGTTGCCAGTTGGGAAGGAGCCTGGAGACAGAGGCTATGACTTCCTGGGACTTGAAAGATTAAATCAAAGCTGAAGCACCAGACTACACAAAACATTAGATACTATGTAAACTGCCTTATGCAGACTACTCTCTCTGCATATCCTCTGCAGGTGGCAGATGTAAATGCAGGGCCCCTACCTAGCTCAGCTCACAGTATTCACTACCTCCCACAATTCTCAGTCATTCTTCCTCAAGTCACTCCTCCACTGAATAAAGCTGGGTGAGACCTTGGGTTGCTCTCTTAGTTCCAGAAGACCTTCTTTGTGGCTGGATGTAGAGCCCCTTGACTCCCCAATAGTTATAAATATGTTTTGGTGTGTTTACCTTTGCCGTGGGTTGCATGGGAAGTGGTAGATTGGAATTACCTTGGTGAGATTCCCATGACATGACTTGGGATTACAAATACTGACTTCTCAGATCAAAATGAGGACCTAAAAGGGACTCCTACAAGTGACCACCTGCTTAGCTGCAGAATTGAGGTGGAGGAATGCAAAATGAGCATTACAGGAAGGACTGGAGGATCCAGTCGAATGTGAAAGGCCTAGACCTCATTGTAGAATCTGGTGTAATTCTATGTTGGAAAGCTCAAAGACCTGATAAGAAAGCTGAAGAGGTTGCGTGTGGTGGTACATACCTGTTAATTAAGCATTCAGGAGGCTGAGTCAGAAGATTGTTGTGAGTTTGAGATTAACCTGGGCTATGAAATGAGTTCAGAGCCAGCCTAACTGCATACTGACACCCTATTTCAAAAAGACAAGGAAAAAAAAAAAAAAAAGAAAGCTGAAGCATCTGCCCTGGAAACCTGAAAAAGTGACCTATGTCCAAAGGCAATGTCAAAGGCCAGAGCTCCTCTGAAGAGGAAAGGGGTCTTCCCTTCTTTCTTCTTTTATTCCATACAAGTTATAAGCCTATTGATTGTCATACCTCTCTGTCCTCCTCAGCTCAGTAACTCTTTCCTTTGGAGTAAGTTCATTGCTTTTTCACAATAACTACTGTATGCTTCAGATTTTTATTTTCTCTTTCAGGTTCTCACACTAAGGAGATAATGTGATGGTTGCACATGTGGGTCTGATTTATTTCACTTAAGAGTGTGGTGTCTGGTTACATCTGGGGAGGGTCTTGTATCCTCAGATTTTAGCCTACATGTCAATCATCCACAAGCATGTCCATGACTTTACTAATCTGGTATGGGTTGCTAATTTCACATATCACAATTAATAATACCAAATATTCCTGGGCATAAGACCTGTAAACCAAGTTCTAAGACTTTATATTTTTCTTCCTGAGAGTGGATCACATCTTCTGTGGGCTCACTGCAAGCCAAGAGGCAGGGGTGGAAGAGACAATATTGCTAGCAAGATGGCCTCTGTCACCTGAGAGCCATTTGGAGAAAGCATAAAGGGAAGGGAAGATATTGGGTCTTAACCTGTATATCAGTGGATGTGAAAGACCCAAACGGAGTGAAAAAAAGAAGGGAGAAGAACAATCTGGTAGAATCCAGATTCGGTGTCTTTATCGTTAGTTATCTTATCCTGTCTTATACTTCCTTGCTGGGTAGAAGTTAATTTGCTTTTCAAAGAGTTTCAAATCTGATGATGATAGCTATGGCTAACAGTAGGTTTAGTGTAAGTACTTCATGACACATTCTGTACTACTTTAAAATCTTTTTACTTCTTTGTAGATTGTGGAATCTCAATAGGTTTATTTGATGGAATATATATATATATATATATATATATATATATATATATATATTAGTGGAGTTCTTGGTTACTTTGCTCTGTTTGCTGGGACAAAATACCTGATGCCCAAAATTATGGATGAAAAGGTTTATCACAGTTTGTGAAGGTTTCAGTTTGTACTCAACTGGGTCCCAGGTAGAGTGGCACATGGCAGAGGGCAGCAGTTCACGGTGGTGGAAAACAGCTAAAGCAAAAATACAGGAGCAGAAGCAGCAGAGAGCAAGCCACTCTCTTTTCCTTTTATTGCTTTCAGACTATCTGTGGGTGTATCACTGACATACATAATCCCAGCAGCACACAGCCATAATCTTAACATTGTATTATGAACTAATAACAAACTCTAGAAGCTTCCCAGTGACTGTGTGAGGCTTTGGGGGACACCTAGATACAAACCATAATAGTGGAGCATTACATTTTACGTATTTTCTATATGACAAAGCAATGTAAATACTATTTCTATGCAATTAAATATTACATTTTATCCTAATAAATTCAGTAGCAATTTAGTAAACCCTTTCTTGTTGAATAATTAGGTTGGGCTAGGGAGATAAGCATAAAATTCTGAGTTCAATCCTTGTTACCACATGCTGTGCCAGCCCTGAAGCCCCAGGAGTGGTGGCACTTGTCTGTAATATCAGCACTGGGGAGGTTGAGACAGGAGGACCACTGTGAGTGTGAACTTTGTAGCAAGATTCTGTATCAAGAAAATTAGATGGTGTATCAAACAAACTTAAAAAATGTTTATGTTGCCTGTAAATTTTTATCGTTATAACTCAAACCTTCACCAAAATCTTTATACACAATAATTGCTTCCCAAGGATAAATTTCTGAAAGAGAATTTGTTGGGTTTCAGATTCTGAAAAATTCCTTGTTTCTTTTTGTGTACTTTATCGAGAAGACCCTTAAGATAATTTAACAATTTATACTTGGAATATCTGAATAATCTCATACAAAATTGATGGCATGATTTTTAAAAAGAGCTCCTCAATTTGAAAGACAAAGGCAAGTTCTAAATTTTCATTTTGTAGATTCTGAATTAATATCTAGGTGGGGCTTGAATTCATGATAATCCTTTTCTCCCAGGCTCCAAGTGTGAGGATTACAGTCATGTATTATCATGCCTGCCGATTTTAAGAAACATAGATAATCACCATTTCAATAGTCTTGTTAGTTTTAATGAATGTAAATGTGGCTACTTTAGCTGAAGTAGCATCTATGGTGAGCATGTATTAGGCAGGAAAGACTAGCACCTCAAGATTACCTGAGAGCAGGTAGAACATATTTATGAATATTTTTAATTTTATTTTTTAAAATTTATTTATTTCTTGTTTCAGAACCTTTATTTTATTTTATTTATTATTTTTTTTGTCTTTTTGAGACAGGGTCTCGGTATGCAGTTGAGGCTGGTCCTGAGCTCACTTTTGTAGCCCAGGCTGGTCTTGAACTCGCACCAATCCTCCTGCCTCAGCCTCCCGAGTGCTGGGATTACAGGCGTGAGCCACCACGCCCGGCTTTTTAATTTTATTTTTAAAGAAAGTACATCATATTAAAACAGAAAAGTTACAGATGACATAGAATTTCACTTAACAAAATAATGTGAATTTCACAGTATTTGTTGTAACATATAGTGTTGTCTCAAAACTGGTTGTTCCTATTATCAGATACATGCATGTAAAGTTGGAAGAAAGAAATATGTAAGATATTAAGAAAGCAAAAATGTCAAACAATTTAAAAAGGAGACAGAACAAATTAAGCATTAACTGCTGCTTTCCATAGACCAGTAGAAATCCGTAGTACAGTTGTGCAAATCATCCTGCTTACATATTAGTTATATTTCTTTCCCTCACTACCTCTCTGTCCTCCTCAGCTCAGTAACTCTTTCCTTTGGAGTAAGTTCATTGCTTTTTCACAATAACTACTGTATGCTTCAGATTTTTATTTTCTCTTTCAGGTTCTCACACTAAGGAGATAATGTGATGGTTGCACATGTGGGTCTGATTTATTTCACTTAAGAGTGTGGTGTCTGGTTGCATTCATTTACTGATAAAAGGCTCAAATTTGTCCTGTTTTATAGCTGAATAATACCCCACTATGTAAAAATATCACATCTGCTTTATTCATTCCTCAGTTGATGAGCATTCAGGTGGTTTCTAGGAGTCAGCTATAACAAATTGTGGTGTTATAAACATGGGCACACGTGTATCACTGTAATATGAGACATTCAACTTTTCTGGAAAAAAATATCCAGGAGCAGAATAGCTGAGTTGAATGGAATCTCTTATCATAGCTTTTTAAGGAATCTGCCTACTGACTTCCGTAGTGCTTGTACCAGTCTGCATTCCCACCAACAGTGGAGAAGGATTTCTTTTTCCCCACAACCTCTTCTGCATTTGTTTTTGGCTGACTTTTTGGTTGTTTGTTTGTCTTTTTGAGGCAGCATCTTCCTATACAGTTTGGGCTGGCCTTGAGCTCACTTTTGTAGGCTGGCCTTAAACTCACACTGATCCTCCTGTCTCAGCATGCCAAGTGCTAGGATTACAGGCATGCCCCAACACGGCCAGCTTGGCTGACTTCTCAATGTTAGCCATTCTTTTTGGAGTGAGATAGAATCTAAATGTGGTTTTAATGTAAGTTTCTGTAATGACCAATGATGTTGAATGTTTTTTCATGTATTCATTTTTGTTTTGTATTTCTTCATTTGAAAAGTATATATTCATCTCAGCTGCCAATTTTTAGGTTGAGTCTTTGAATTTGGAGGCCTGGTTTTTAAAATTCTTTATGTGCTCTAGATAGAAGACTGGTAGAAGGGACAATCAACTGTCCATTTTTCCCAGTTTGTTTGTTTTCTTTTGACTCTGTTGGAGATTTGCTTTTAAGCACAGAAACTTTTCAGAAAGCTGAGATCTCAGTTGTTGATTCTTTGAAGTATTTCCCATTTGGTTGTGTTTTTGTTCATGAACTCTCTACCTATCTCTCTGTTTTTAAGATTTCTACCTACATTTTCCTCCAAAAAATTAGTGTTTCTGTTTTAATATTTAAATCTTTGATCCATTTTGACTGTAGTTTAGTGCATAGTACCTGAATATTTTAAGGCTCTGTTATTAACTTGGCTCAGTTGCTGCCTCAGTCCCCCACAGTGTGTTATCCCTTTCTTCTCTTATATCTCATCTCTACTGTGTAGATTAGTTTTCCTTGTGATTTCATGTGTAATGATACTTTAGCTTCTTAAGGTATATAAGCCTTCCTACTCCCAAAGACCACGGTTCCCATTAACATCAAAATGCACAAACTTGCGTAGGATTTCAAGGCTTTCACAGAAGTTCCCAATTGAGAATGCTAGCTCCACGTATTTGACATAGTCAGTATGTGGGAGTTTCTTGTAGAAGCCTATATGAAATGTCCCCAACCCCAGGAAAGGTTGTACTGAGGAGCAGTGGTTTGGCAGCACCCCAGAGTTCTTCCCATGTTTCTTTGATGGAAGGAGTGCAGAGGTGAGGTCTAGCAGCCTGTATCCCTCTAAAAACATAACCAAACAAGTTTTATTTTTAATGAAAATTAAATATTTCTCGATGTGAAAAAACTGCAGGTAATAATTTTTTAAAACAAGATTAAAAAATAGAAACTTATTAGGATCTCCAACAACCATGCTACTGAATACATAAAGTGTTGGGTTTTGTTTATTCCCTGCACTGAAAAAAAAAATTGATTCAATTTTATTTAAAAATAGGACTTAAATCTCCAACTAGTTCTTTTGGTTTTTTGTTTGAAAGTTATATGAGATATATGAGTAAAATACTCCCTAATGAGGACATAAATATAACCAAATCAGAAAAGATTTCCTATTCAGTAAAAAAATCTTATAATTGTAAATTACTCCACCCCCAAAGAATATGTTTTAAAGGTTATGAGCAATTAGCATATATTAAATTTTTTCTTTTTCCTTTGTAAGTGTTGCAGAACATTTTTCATTTAATATATGTTAATTTAGCCAGATACCAGGGCACCTTAACATAAAGAGAAGTCTTGGGATATTTGGGGTAAGTACTCATTCTTCCTAAAATATATATTATACTCTCGAATGAAAAAAAAAATCTTATTGTAATGCTGGTGATGGAACTCAAGGCTTCATACATGTTAGGCCAGCGCTCTATAACTGAGCTGTACCTCTAATCAAAAGACTACATTTTAAATTGAAAACTGAAAAAAAAACATATGTCAAAGAAAGTCAGTGTTTTACTTCCACTGCCAGCTTTCTTTCCTGATACCTGGATTCACAGCTGTCTGGTTACTGGTGAGGGCCTCAGCAAAAAATAAAGCCTACTGGGAGAGAAGGTAGCATGAATGAACAGACTGAGTGGAATTTAAAACAGGGACAATTTCACACGAAGTATGAATAGACAACAACCTGAAGAGAAAATTCTTCCTTCCGCGATGATTAGAGGAAGCCAAATAGCATTTGTGGCTAACTGGAATGCCAGGACAGAAAAGAGAATATATCCTAGAAACAGTGTAAAAGAAGACCAGAGGGCTACTGATTCCTGTGGTCCTCCTCAGGAGTGGGAAAGACGATGAAAAACTTCAACTGCAACTCAATGTGCAGTGGCTACTGAAGGAATTCTACCTAAATTTGCCTTTTTGCTTGTCATTTATATCTCTTAAGTAATAATTCATGTGGTGGAGGAGAAAAATTTCATAAAAGGCAGGGGTGTGGAGTAGCTGTCTTGCTGGAATGGAATGCTATAGCTTTGTGCTCCTGTTCATGCAGTTTGGGGCAACCATAGAGCTTTGATGGCTGAGAGTAAAAGTCCTCACTCAAGTGGATTGGAGTCTGTGTATCTGTCCCCTGTAGCTTACCCAAGGCCATTTTGAATGTTTTTGAGTATGAGCAGTATACAAATGTGGACATAAGAGCATATGCTAGAAAGCTGTCATGGATTCAGTCCCACTCACTGTGTGCTATCGCCACTTTGGTGTAAGAGATTTTGATAAGGTTATGTATGTGAACTATGGGAGACACAAATGCAAAGATACGGAAGGTACAAGTTCTATTTCCTGTATTGTAAGTATTTAAACAGGAAGTAGTGCCATCACTTCATGGGAATACAGCAAATCAGTAGGAAAAAAAAACTGACAAGTAGGGTGTTCCTAAAGAAGAAGATTCAGGGCCCGGCAGGATGGCTCAGTGGTCTAAAGTGCCTGCTTAGGAAAGCTTAGGCGGCTGCAGGGACCGTGGTTCGATCCCCGGCACCCCATGCTGCACCAGCCCTGCCCTCAGGGCACGCTGAGCCAGCCATAAAAATAAATAAATAAATAAATAAATAAACAAAAGTTCTGAAACAAGAAAAAAATAAAAAATTCTAAAACAAACAAACAAACAAACAAACAAACAAACAAACAAACAGATTCAGCCGACCACTGTGAATGGAAACCCATGCTGTGCTGCAGCAGTCCTGGCTCCTCTCACTGCTGCTGTCTGGAAGTCTGTGGGGCTGGGTGTCATGGCCATGCACCTCAGGGTGAGAATAAGAAGAAGGATAAAATTGCAAGCATAGGCCAACGTGGGAGGGGGAGAGGAACAGTGGTTGAGCTGGGGACAAGGTGTGTGGAGGGGCAATAGAGCTCAGTCTGAGGCCCCTTAATCTGGGTCTTACCTTTTGATATCTAGTGAAGGATCTACTGGGAAAAAGGTTAAGCTCTGGAGGAGGGAGAGGCTTGTACGAGAATTTTGGAGCGATGAGGAGTCCTTTCTGTAAGGAAAAACAAAAGAAAACAACAGCAACAACAAAAAGAACAGTACAAAGCTGAATGAAAACTTAAAGCTGTTCATAGCAGAAGCTCCAAATCTTGAAAGGTGTATGTATAGTAGGCCTCTGTCCTCTGTGGGACTATGTCCACCAAACGTTTGGTTTTTTCTCTCCTCTGTTACCTCCTAGGATTAAAGACTGGAAATTGGAGTACATGGAAGAAATATCTTCCAGGACAAAAGAAAACAGTGCTTGGGGCCAAGGTGTAAGGCTGTGAAAGAGGGGATCAGGCCCCTGCAATCAGATGAAGTGAAAGGCGAAAGCATGCGGAAAATATTAGAGTATTCCATGGTCTACTCTCCCAAGATTTCAGAAGGGAGAAGTTGTCAAATAGTCTTGTAAAAAATGCTGAGGGGAGAATACAGGTGCACATGAAATGGAGTTTTCCTAGAGGAAATGAGAGAATTAAGGTCAAAACAAAACAAAAGCAAACCCCCATCCCTCAAAAAAAAAAAAAAAAAAAAAGAAACACCAAAACGCCTAAAACTCCAAACCTTCAAAGCACTGAAGTGCCATCATAGAGAACATCGTCAGGCATCATAATTTCCTCTGAGATTAGTACTTTCAACATTACATTCTATCTCTTTGCCTTCTCTTCATGTACTTTTCTTTTTTCTTTCTTTCTTTCTTTCTTTCTTTCTTTCTTTCTTTCTTTCTTTCTTTGTATGTTAAGGAAGGGTCTACAGGCTGTTCAGGGTCTCACTGCTAGATTGGGCTCATAGTGATGCACCTGTTTACAGCCTCACAAGAGCTGGGATTATAGACACACACCACCATGCTCAATCTCAATTGCCCTCTCAGTAAGCCCTGAGAAGGGAGGGGCCAAGCCCAGGGATTGAACCCCTGGCTCCTGCACCTGCTTATATGCCCTTTAATCCACTCTGCCCTTCATGTGTTCTTATTCATACAATATTTTGGAAACTTTTAATGCCACCAGATTCTACTTGAATATTATAGTCAAATTCCTAAGTCATTGTTTGGCAGCGGATGTTTTTCATTCCTTCAACAGAGAGATGATCATCATGCATTTTAAGTGAGAAACTGAGTTACAAATAATAGGCAAATTTATCATTGCTTCACTTTAAGTTACTTGTATTTATATGTTACATACATTAACTGATACTTAATGTATATTTAGTAAAATGCAGCTGATTATGTGGAAAATTATGAATTACATTAATTTTTGCTCTTCAGTAATAATTTTCCTAAAATCTGTGTTTATTCTTCTTCAGTTTTTTTTTTGTTGATACATGTTTTCAGTACATACTGACTATACTCTTCTTGGGGAGTTGGTACATGTATATAGGGTATCTTAAGCCTTTTTGTAAAAGCCTTTCCCCCCACTCTCTCACTCTTCCTCCATCTCTTGATCACTTTTTGTTTTGCAAAATCTCTCTCTCTCTCTCTCTCTCTCTCTCTCTCTCTCTCTCTCTCTCCTATTATTTATTTATTTTTTATCTTGGCCTATATTTTGTGTTCCTCATATGAGAAAAATAATGTGCTATTAAAGACCGTGTGTCTGATGATTTTTACAAAAGACAATTATTTTTCAAAATTTAAATTTAGGTGTATTGGGCTGGGGAGATAGCTCTGGGGCATAAGTGCCTGCCTGGCAAATGCAAGGTCATGAGTTCAAACCCTGGTCCTTCCAAATAAATAAATAAATAAATAAATAAATAAATAAATAAATAAATTCACATGCATTAATAAATGTGTATTACATAGTGTCTATATTCCTTGTGGAACTTAGTATTAGTACATTTTATCCCATTCCCCCATCCCCCTTCCGTCCATTTGTTGATCCTCTTCCCTTATTTTTTAATAAATGTTTGAAATATATAGTTTCCATTTCTCATGTAGAGTTGTGACATGTATGAAGTACATCCCAGTTTCTTCTTTTCATCCTTTATATCTTCTTTCTTTTCCCTTTCCCTCCATCTCTTGATCCCATTCCCCTCTGAGACTGAACTATCTCCCTACTTCTTAATAACTTTTATTTCTTTTTTAATTTTTATTCTGGGTTTCTTATATAAGAGAAACTATGTTGTATTTACTCATGTGTGTCTGATTTATCTCACTTAAAATTATGGTCTCAAATTGCATCCATTTTCTACTAAAGGTTCCAGTTTATCTTTCTTCATTGTGAATTAGTATTCCATTATGTATACATGCTACATTTTCTTCATTCATCGACTGATGGCAGTATAGGCCACTTGCAAGATTTAGCTATTATGAACTATGTCACTGTACATATGTGCATGTATGTACCACTATACTATGATATCTTCAACATTTTTGGGATGATACTTAGAAAGGGAATAGCTGAGTCTTGTGGAATTTTGAGTTCCATTTTTTTAATTAGTTTTTTTATTGCTTACATTTAACAATGGTTATATTACATATTTTCATCATCAAATCAGTTTAGATTAATAGATATAGGTATATAAGATTGATCAAACAATTAAACATTGACACATTCAATCAACATTACTTTTTTTCCTTTTCCCCTTTCTTTTTTTAAAAGTTGACATATTGCATATTGTCCTCACAATAGTTCTACAGAGTACAGTGTGTGGGCATGACCCACCTCCCTATTGATGTTGCTAGGAAGAAAAAAAAAGAAAAAAAAGAAGAAAGGAAAAGAAAATTCTTCTCTTTGGACTAAGAGGAAGCAGATGCATACACAGTCAAATGTTCTGCAATTGCAGTGGGCCACCAGTGAAGCTTGTAATGTTGGAGTCTATTGAATCTAAGCCTCCTAAAGCTCATCTCACCAATCTAGCTCTGCGTTTTATGCATTGTAATCAAGCTTTTTTTTTTTTTCTTTTCTTTTCTTGCTGGGTGATCCAGGGCAAGTCGAAGCAAGACCTGTATAATGAAACATTCATGTTTTTGTGTGTCTTCCAGGGTCAGATCCCCTTAGGATTAAGTTTGGGACCATATACAGTACTTTGTAGAACTGTTGTTAGTGTCACCCTTCGGGACGAGTCAGAGCCATGGCTTGGCCAGTTTGCTTTCTGTGAAAGCCTGAGAGAATGTTTTTCTCTGGGTGACTCTCCTTAGACGCACTATAGTTCATTTATCTCTTTCCTCTGAGGTCCCATAATCTCCTTGACCAGGAAATTTGGGACATCTCTGAATTATAGGATATTACAGCACAGGTTCTCTTATATCCTGAGTACTTATTGACCTTGAAGGGCTAGGGCCAAAATATTGGCTATCCTCATAGCCCTTCTTTTTCTCCAATTTTTGGTCTAACTTACATTCTTAAGCCTCCAGCAGAAAAGCTTTGTGATACTATTACACTATGGTATAGTTACTTGAGCTTATCATCACTGGCTTTCTGAGTATCAAATATCTTTGACTTAGCTTGGAATTGATATTTTCTGACCATCATTGATATTCTAATAACGTTCCATACAATGTGATATAAGCAGTTACACAATTTTGACATAGATATTTGGAAATTCAAGGAAATATAAAATTGTAGCCTGTCAAGACTATGGTATTTGGCCCAGTCTCTTATTTTCAAGTAGTACTCTTGAGAGAGAGAATGACAGTAACTGAGTTTACACGGGGAGCAGTACACATCAAAAAGATAAGAGTGACATGCATTCCAAGCATAGTTTTAGTGTTACATATTACATAGTGCTATGATCAATATGATGAACCTTTTGAAGATTCTTGAGACCAATATCTGATTCAGCCTGTGTACATAAGTGCATGGTTTTGCTCTTGATATGTTTTGTCCTTTATCTGATTTCTAAAGTGGTTGTACTAGTTTACATTCACACCAGCAATGGAAAATGTGTTCCCCCAAAGACTTTTCAGCATTCCTTATTATTTGATTTCTTGGTGAACATTCTTTATGAGTTAAGATGTAATCTCACTGTTGTTTTAACCTACATTTCTGTAATGGCCAGTGTTGAGCATTGCTTCATATATTTATTTGCTGTTTGTACTTGGTCTGTGAAGTATATATTTAGTTCAGATATCCACTTTTTGACTGGGTCTTTTATTTTAGGTGGTCTAATTATCCTGAATTCTTTTCATATTCTAGATATTAGTCTTCTATCTGAACTATAGCTAAAATTTTTCCCTATTTTATTCGTTTGTCACATTTGTAGCATCAAAGGCAGGAGCATCCACACTGGCCACTGGCAGTATCAGAGATGGCAGAATCTACCGTGAGCACCTGCACACTGGAGAGGCAGAGGTTCCATCCCAAGAAGATGAAGCTGCAAAAGAAAAGGCACCAAAGATGCAGCTGAGACCAAGGCCAAAGGACTGGAGAGTCAACTTACAGGTACAAAAATCTTCACTACAGGGCCAGAGAAGCTGGAACTGGAGAGTGGTATGCGTAGTCATGGCAGCAAAGGGCACCTGCATAGGAAGACCGCAGCTCTTTAAAAAAGGAGCACCTCCTTCTTCAGTCTGCCTGAACTGCTTTCCTCACCAGGGAGAGGCTGGTTCTGGTTGTTTGTCTTTTCACACTGTCCTGAGCTGTGGGGTGTGCATTTGGGGGTCATGGATGCCTCTTAGTCCAAGTTCCTTTCTCCACCCCTCCCTGGGCAGCTAGATTGCCAAATATTTTTTTCTCCAGCTCCAGGCCTTGGAGTACAATATCACATTATTTTGGTATCACACAGAAGTTAAAGTTCTGGATGTACTGATTAACTCTTTATCTCATTAAAGAGAAACTGAGAGTTGAGATTTTTCATCCTGTAGCTCTGTGTTTAGCAGGGGAAAGGTTTAATAGTGTCACCAGCCTAAGCCACCACCTTAGTCCTCCAGTACAAAACTAAATTTTGCTGAACCATAGATTCGTGATATCCAAAACATAGGCCAGGCTTGTACATACTCCTTTGGTAAAGGTCAAATGCTATATTCAGTGGAAATGAATGTCTTCTATCCTTTCGATGAAACTAGAGACTAGGTAGTTTCTTCCTGAGCATGTGGCCAGGGGCAGGGTGTCTGGAGAGAAGATATATAGAATCTCTCTCCATACCAAATTCTATGAGGCTACATTTTATATTCTTTTAGAATACAACAGTGTCTCAATTACTCTTCTGTCATTCCTGGGGTGAATACCTGACACCCAAAATGAAGGAAGGAAAGGTTTATTTAGTTCACAGTTACTGGAGATTTCAGTCTACACTCAGATGGCTCCAGGGTAGCATGAAAAATAGCAGAGAGCAACCTGTCGACGTGGTGGCAAAGAGCAGAGAGAAATGAAGAAGTAGCAATAATAATAGTAATAGGGAGCAAGTCTGTCTCTCTGTCTCTCTTATCTTGCATTCAGGGTATATGCCCCAGGCTGAGTGTAGCACTATGCCCATAATCCCAGCAGTACTCAGACTCATAATCACAAGCATCGATCTTGAATTAATCACAAACTGTAGAATTGCACTTCAATGACTGCATGAGGCTTTGAGGGGGACAAATACACACAAACTATAACAAATAGCATTTCAATTAGTCTCTGCTCTCACAAAAGCATTTGTATATTAAATTTTAATTTTTTTAAAAATAAAAATATTAGAAATGATACAAAATTTCATTAAGTAAAGTAATAGGATTTCAACAGTGTTTGCTGTATTACAGGGTGTTATCTTCAAATTAATTGTCTAGGTTATAAGATATAAATCTGCAAAACTGGTAATTAAAAAGTTGTAAGTAGCCAGGCGTGGTGGCGTACGCCTTTTTGTGCCTGTAATCCCAGCACTCCGGAGGCTGAGGCAGGAGGATCGGTAAGTTCGAGACCAGCCTGGGCTACAAAAGTGAGCTCAAGGCCAGCCTGAACTGCACAGTGAGACCCTGTCTCAAAAAAAAAAGTTGTAAGTAATGAAAAAGAAGAAAAACATTAAACAAATTTAAGCATTTACTGCTCCTTTCAATAGCCCAGCAAAAATCAGCTGTGCAATTGTCCAAACTGTCCTGCGTATATACATCAAAAAATCTTTTTCCCTTCTTTCTCTTGTCCTTTTCCTCACTGTATATTAATTTTTGCTGCAGCATTGTTTTTTTTAAGGACTGAGGATGAACTCAGGCCCTTGCACATGCCAGGCAAGCACTTATTCTACTGAGCTATTTCCCTGGCCCCTATGCTGCAGCATTCTTTCTGCGGGAGGAAAAGGTGTCTGGAATTTACTATTTAGCCATGTTCATAAAATCAATCTTGTAATTTTATTGATCTTTGTCCTAATTTCTACTGTCTCTTTCTTTGTTTTATTTTTGGGTATACCGTGCTCTTATAGTTACTTTTGGCATAAAGTTACATCACTGATTTGAAAGGCTTCTCCTTTTCTAATTTAAGTATTTACACCTATGTTTCTCTCTGAGCACTGCCTATGCCCAAAAGGTTTGATAAATTATATTTCAATTTATAATCATCTATGTGTTTTCTAATTTCAATTATAATTTCTTTAAAAGCCACAGGTTTTTAAAGAGTGTGGTGTCTCATATTCATGTATGTGTAATATGCAATTTTCTGTTGGCCATTGGTTTCAATGTTTTCACTGCAGTTAGAAAAGTGTTTTGTATGATTTCGTTCTTTTTTCATTTAGTGAAGTTTGTTTTGTGAATTTAATATGTTATGCTATGGATACTGTCCCATGTGCACTTGAGAAAAATGTGCGTTTTTCTTTTTTAATATAATTTTATGGACACATCTTGGGTGTACATAATGATGACATTCATCATATGGAATTTGTATCTGCATGTAATGTATCTTGATTAGTTTTATTTCTCATTCTCATATCCTTCCTTTGACTCCTATTTCCCTCCATTTTACAAAACATTTGTTTCTATTTTTTCTCTCTTTTTTTGCTTTCCTTTTCTCCCCTTCACCCTTTCTAGTTTCCCTTCCCTTTTGAACACTTTCTTCCTATTTCATAATGTAGGGAGCCATTTTTGGGCCTCATATCAGTCCAAGAAATTCATATTTGTAATCCCAAAGATATGTTATTGAAATCCCACCAAGTTCATTCCAATTTAATACTTCCAGTGCAACCCACAGTGAGATCCTGTACAAAATACATCAAAATAAAAGATTTTTTAAAAGAGAGAAAAAATTAGGAAAAGAAGAAAAAATGTGACTTCTTCAAGAAGCGTCTCTGCTGTAGTGGGCAACATGGACCAAGTTCAGATCCCAGTTGATTAAGTTCAGAAAGCCTAATGTACCTTTATGATGGGATACTGGATAAATGTTAGCCACAGTGCACCATTAATTCCACTGAAGTTCCTGCTGGCTTCTGGTAACGAGAGTGGAACAAGATCGATTCAGCCTGCAACAGGTGCTGGGCACAAATTTTACCCAGCTCTTCCACTTTTCAACTTGCATCCTCACAAATCTCAGTCTCAGGGCCTCCTCATAGTGATCTGTGCAATTGCAGGGTGGGTTTTTCCTATTTTCCTTGTCTGAAAATATCTTTGAACACAGACTCTGGCACCTGTCTACAAAATGAGTGCAAAAGTGAGAATTTTTAGATCAGATCAAAGATAAGACACACATCATTTTGAATGTAGGACTTTGCTCACTGTTGCTGCACCAATTTTTGTACTCACTGACGTTGTTCCTGTCTTCCAGAATTTATGTGCCCATCCTCAGCACGTGTTCTTGCAAGACTCACAATTTCTCACCTGTACCTCACCCCACAACTGAAGATCAGCACCAAATGAGGGAACTATTTTTCAAATGATCTCTACTTTTATCTTGTCTCCATCCAACAACTTCAGATTTTCTCCAGCCACCAACCCACACTTTAAACTTAGCATTTTCTTAAATGAATTAGAGAAAGTAGAGAGAAGGATAAAGCAAAATATTTCCATTATGACAGTGTCTGACCCTTTGTAAACTATCACTAAATATCTAGATGTCTCTTAAAAGACACTTATCTGTTCCTTTTTTCCTCCATGCAAAATATACAATTACCTCCTTTATAGGGATTTTGAGAAAGTAAATGTGGACCTATTTCAATCACTAAATGCAACTATTGCCACTGTAGGGATTACAGCACTTTCTTGACATCAATGTATTAAAATTCATCTGTTTTTTTTTTCCTTGGACCCAGCAGGCAAGACTGCAGAGCACTAAGGAGCTGCTATTGAGTGGAAAAAGCCTGGAAATATAAGAATTTCAGGACACATCAGTTCCTGATCTTGTGAGGGCTGTCATTCTTCAACTCTGGCCACAATTTCCCCCTCCCACCAACAGTAATCTGATCTACCACATCCCCCACCAGCGTACAAAATCTTGTCACTCATTTTCTCTTTGCTAATTTCAGAGGTCAAAATTGGACTGTGCTCCTTGTAATTGGAACTTGTTGTTCTCTGATTACCATGACTACATCTCCCCATAGTTATTTTAACCACAGTTCATTTTCAAATGGTTCTACTCAGATAATTACTCATCCTTCTCTAGGCTACAAAAAAAGGAAAGTAGCAATCTTTACTCATTTTCCCCTCAGTCCTTCGCAGTTCTACCCTTAAAAGCAAATTGGAAAGGGCTGAATGAGTTAAGAAATTAATGATTGGGGCTCTGTTTTTATCTTCATCCTGATAATTTCCTGTTTTTTAAATTTTTAAAATAAATAATTTTCATAAACAGAAGTATAATAAAAATATATACACCTAGAAAATAGATTCAGGATAGGAAGACAAAAAGACTCAGGCACCCATGTCTTCTGCTGAAGTCATAATACAAATATAAAATTTTGCTGGACACATTTTTGGAAGTTAAAAACATGCAAGGCAATTGGAGCCTACCCTTTGTGAGGGGCTTCTGAGCACATGAAATTCTTTTTATGTGAAGCGAAATTTGAAGTTTAATAAAATAAGAGGGATACATTAAACAAAATATTTTCTGATTACTGATCGTGAGACTCAAGTACACCCAAAACATTGGAGATCCAGCTTATTCCTGAGAGACATCAATCATCACAAGAGGTTTTCACTCTGAACTATTCACATTTTATAGCAAAAGACAAAGCAAAATTCTACAAACACCTTCTCTTTGTAAAATGTCTTTGCAAATTTGTTTTTCTCATAACTCAAAAGAAAAACAGCATTTGTACTTATTTCTTAGCCAATGGGTCGATCACTCTCACCTTGTAATCTATTAATAAGAATCTAACCAGAATTTTCCAGGACACCAGTGGCTGCTTTATTTTTCTTCTCCTGAAGGGACAACACCTGCCTTTCTACAGGGGAGCCCTCTCCTGGAGCTGCTGTGCCAGTCAGCAGTACCAGGAATAGGGTGGGGAAAAGCCCAATGGAAGAGCAAAAAGATAAGAATTAGGCTTCTTGAACAACTCACAGCAAGGCAGAATGGTCCAGCTTTACAAACCACCCATTCCAAATTCCAAACACACACATCCAAAACCCAAGGGCAAGGAAAGAGCTCAGAAGAAATTTGAGGGAGTTGGCAGGGCACCACAAAGGACAGTGACACCAAATAGCAGACTTGGCCATGGAAATTTCTTACCTTCCCCAAACTGCAACACGTTTAGTTAAAAAGTTGCAGCTCAAATTTATCTTAAAAACATATTTAAAATAGGTCTTGTGGTCTAAAGCGCCTGCTTGGGAAAGCTTGGGCAGCTTCAGGGAAAGCTTGGGCAGCTTCAGGGACTGTGGTTCTATCCCTGGCACCACATGCTGCGCCAGCCCTGCCCTCGGGGTGGGCTGAGCCGGCCATAAAAAATGAGTGAATAAACAAACAAAGGTTCTGAAACAAGAAAATAAATAAATAAATAAAAATAGGTCTGTAGCCATCTTAAAAGTAAAATATCACTCTTAACATAACTGACGGATATTACCAGACACCAGTTCTTGAGGTATCTTGATATAGATTTGAAAAATGGCCTGGAAGAGGGAAGGAAAGGAAAAGAGGGAGATGGAAGAGGGGAAGAAAGGAAAGGGAGAATTCACTGTACATTGGAATGGCACAAAACCTGAGAGAAACACGTTTAAATCCATGATTATCTATTCCAGTAGACAAATAAAGCAGAGTGAAATAGGTAAAAAATGTAGTTTTTTCCTAAGAACATTTGTAAAAGTCAACTTTAAATTTAAAACATAAGAAATTGCAAGCCAAGATCACAAATAGCACCGTGGTCAGTGGCTTTTAAAAACTGACTGGGACTGAATACTCAAGCTGCTCAAAAACTGTTAAGAACCCAGGGCCAGGCTTTCTGCATCCAGTGGGTGGCAGAGGACGTCTTACTTCCAATAGTCGTGCTCTAGGAGCAGATAAAATCACCTGGATCCCTCCTAGTGTGAGAGGACTTGGTGGCAACAAGATGCAGGCAGAGAGAAGATAGAACAGAGAACAAGTTGCACTGGCTATGGAGGGCTCACTTAAAAAATATCTGTACAAATGTGCGGAGTAAAGGAATGGGACGAGAAAGTACAACGTGAAAGACAAATGTCCTCCCAAGGGAAAGAGGGGGTACAGATTTACAGTGGTCACAGAGCTATGCTACTAAGGTTGCATAAACTGTGCTGCTCCATCCCTAAGGACAAATACCTCAAGGTAAAAGGAGAAGCACCTTTTTTATCATTTCCCTCTGCTGGTTTTAAAGACTCAGAACCCAGCACTGAACCAGGGGTGGGATATGAGGAGGAGACACAGAGTAAATAAACCTGAAGGATGAACCTACTGAAACTTGGTTTCCTTTCCCCAGACATTTCCAGGCAGGCAGCTGTTGGCAGGCTGATATCAAATTTGCGATGAGTTTGGGGAGGAATAAGGAGATGCTCAACAGGATAAGACAGGGAAGGCAGTGTAAGTGCTAGCTTCAGTGGACAGCTTAGCTCTACAGAAATGCTTCTAGGGCCTTCAGACTGATCTGGCTAGTTGGGCAGATGACAGGAAACAGAACAAACAGCCATGGGCAGCTCATCTTCCTAGCCGTTAGCACCTGGGGAAGAGGGAGGTGGGCCGGTTCTGCCTGTCTTCCCATTGCTGCTCCTGTGAGCCAAATCAGGGTTGCTGCTTCCCTTCAGTTCCTGCAGGAGGTCAGATGTTCATCTCAAACCAAAAACCATGCCCTGCAACTGCATGCTTCCTGTCATGATTGTTCAAATTGTTTACTTCTACTTTGGAGTCTTGGATTAAAATTCCAGGGTTAATAACTCCTGGGGTACTGGGAAGATGTCAGGGCAGGGTTTGAGACATGAGAGAATTTCAACAATCCAACAGAAACTTGCAATCAGAAATGATTTGGGTTCCTCCGGGAGTGGTGGAAAACAGCGTCCCCCCCTACCCCGTGTGATACAATATTCATGAGGTAGCTGTGCGTCTTCACTGATGGCCACGGTGTGGTTAGGGCTGGCACAGGGCACGTGGAATTCTTATGTTAGGTGAGTCACTGAAGCTATAATCCCACAGCATGTTATCCTAGTATATTCAAATCTCAAAACAATAAAAAGCACTTCCTAGCTTGTTTTCCATGTTATGCCGCCCCATCTCTGTAGCATGCTCAAGCTCTTTTATTCCCTTCAATGCTGCCTAAAATATCTACTTTTCTCTCCTCATTCAGAGTTAGTTTTGCATTTCTCCCAGACATTTCTAGTCTCTTTATATTTTCCTTGAATTTATTCACCCTTACTGAAGACTAGAAAGTATGTGTAACACTAATAAAAACTGGCGAAACATAATCACCCATCACCGAACTTTTCTATCTGCTTTTTTAGTTTAAATGACCAAATGGAAAGTATTCTGGGGTCAATTCCTAGAGCCAGATGGGACAAAGCCTGCTCAAAATTAATTCTCTAACTAAGAGCTAGCGTGACATATCAAGCAAGTTATAAATTAGAGGAATGGAATGAAAAGTCAATTGAGGAGTGGCTTAGGGAACCACAAAAGCTTTACATAAAAAGAGGAGAAAAATAAAAGTCAAAAACAAAGATAATGGTCTCTATGGTAGAAGTATTTAAAAAGAAGCCAAACCAGGACTCTTTTGCTAAAACGTAAAAGTCAAAAATGCTCATCCAAAAATAACCAAAGACAACCTGGTCAGAAAGCAAATGTATGTTACAGATGCAAAAACCTGGGACATTTCAAGATGAACTGAGGGCTAGGGAGGCAGCTCAGTAGAATAAGTGTTTGCCTATGAAGAGAGAGAGAGAGAGAGAGAGAGAGAGAGAGAGAGAGAGAGAGAGAGAGAGAGAGAGAGAGAAGAGCAAATTTAGTCCCACAAGAGACTTTTTTTTGTAGGACTGGGCTTTGAACTCATGACCTTGCACTTGCCAGGCAGGCACTTGTGCCACCAAGCAATCTCCCCAGCCCCTACCACAACGAAACTTTGATAAATTTAAGAGTGGGGCCAGGTGGAAAAAATAATGTTCTTGGTAGATATAGGTTCTGCTGATTCCTCATTAATTTTTCTTATCCCACTCCCTGACCCACAGTTACAAAATTAATTTGGAGGCAGCTTTGTCATGTCTGACTCTAGGAATTGACCCCAAAATACTTATCTCAGGAAAGCTACTAGCTTCAGGTGTTTAAAGGAGAAGTGTTACTGGGCAGTACCTTTTTTTTTTTTTGTCTTTTTGAGACAGGGTCTCACTATGCAGTTCAGGCTGGCCTTGAGCTCACTTTTGTAGCTCAGGCTGGTCTCGAACTCGCATCGATCCTCCTGCCTCAGCCTCCCGAGTGCTGGCATTACAGGCGTGCACCACCACACCCGGCTGGGCAGTGCCTTCTAAAAGAGTCTCACCAGGTAAATGTTACTAGGTTTTGTAGGGCTCAGCACTCCTGAAGTTGGATTCCAGGATCTTATCTCACACAAAGACTTGGGTGAAACAAGTGAAAACAGTGACAAAATTTATTTCAAAAGGTAAAAGTGAAGAGCCTGGGAGAAATTGGCTCTTCAGAGTCATCTTAGGCTGAGTAAATGAGGAAAAAGTAAGGTGAAAGTACAACCTTGAGAACCCAGGGTGGGCTATTATGAAGGAATCCTGAGAGCAAGCTGTTCATGTCATATGTGCCCTTTTGTGCCGTCCAAATCTTGAGGAAAAATGCAAAAACTTCTGCATATGGATAGTGAGAAGTGGCGTTGGGATCCCACGCCTCAAGTTGGTGCCAGGTCCAGGCCATCTTATTGGAAACCTGCTCAAGTTCTCGTGAGAAGCCTACATGCGGGGCTTTGGGAACTGTTTTATGTATGCATTCCAGGATGCTGTAATAAATAGGTCATGCCTACTTCCTCTGCCAGCTTTGCCACATCTTAATCTCTTATACCAGAAGGGTTTCTAGTCACATATTTAAGAAAATACTAGTCATATTAGGGTTCACACAAATCAAAGGAGCATTGTTATGTATTCCTAAAGCTGGTGTGAAATCTTCTAGTATGAGATTTGATTTTAAGACCTGACCTCGGACTAGGCACAGAAGAAGGTCAATTACAAGTAAAAATAAATCATTTAATGGATGAAGATGAGCAAAAAATTGATTCCCATGTTTAGGTTAGGGGAGGTCACCAAGTATTACTGGGTTTTGAAGTGCTGGAGTCTCCTTCTGGAAGTGATTTCTCAGTTCTTTTTGCCTCAATTGAAGAACTGGTGAATGCAAGCACAAATGGTAGCCACGTTTTGTTAATTAAATCAAGGAAAAGAAACAGGCTCTGCAGAGTGAGTTTAGATCAAAGAAAAGTCACAAAAGAAATACACCCTATAGTCTAAAGGTGGGCTAGCACAGAAGATTGAGAGCAATGGGAAAAACTCAGTTCAGGCTGTCCTTTTTGTATCGTTACCTTCTCAGGCTGACATCAAATCTAGGTTATCCTATTGAAAACCACAAGAATGCTACATGTAGGGGCTTTAGAAACTGTTCTACACATGTGTCCTTTGCTTTTGTAATTAACAGATCATACCTAATACCCCAGGCAGCTTTGCCATTCTCTAATCTCCTACCTCACAATGATATCTAAAAATCATACCAATATAAATTGAATTTAAAAAACACAGAAATAATTTTCAGGATACAGTATCCCATTTCTATGCAGGAGAAAAGAGTTTACAACCAGTGACAGGAAGATTGAAAACACAGGGACTATTGCAGCCTTGTATGTCACCAATTCTCCCTATTAAAAAAGTCCAACAGGGCACACTGACTAGTGAAAAATCTGAGAGATATAAACAAGATTACTCAGGCACACCAACCAGTGGTGCCCAGCCCATACACACTTCTCAGAAAGTTTCTATAGCTCAGTGTTGTGAATTTAAGGTTTTTTTTTTTTGAGCATGTCCCTTATATACTAACACCCGAGATCTCTTTGTCTTTAACTAGGAAAATCTCGTGAATGGGAAGAAATAAAAATACTTCTGGACAGTATTGCATCAAGGATTCACTGAATCTTCAAACTTGTTTGACCAAATTTTAAAATTAATTTTGGAGGAATCTCAATGAAGCACAGTAATTCAATTATTGCAGTATGTGGAGGATCTGCAAATTTGTAGGAAAAAAAGAAAGACCAGGTCTCAAAGTCCATTTTAAATTGGCCTAGCTTCCTGGGCAATCAAAGTACTGCTTGTCTCTAAAATTAAGCTAGATTGTTTGATCAATCTTATATACCTATATCTATTAATCTAAACTGATCTGATGATGAAAATATGTAATACAACCATTGTTAAATTTGAGCAATAAAAATGTTAAATAAAAAATCCACTGCCTTTTTAATAAATAAAATCGTGATAGCACACAGCTAAAAGTAAAATAAAATAAAATTAAGGTAGAATTTATAGAAAAGAAAGTTAAGCATTTGAGATGTTTAATCAGTGAAAGGAAATGAAAACCTAATTGAGAGTGGACCATAGCAATAGTAGTTTCTCTCCTACCAAGGACTAAAAAAGAATGTGGAAAATTACTGGGCCCAATTGCATATTTCTGGTTGTGGGTTAATTTGTATGCACAGAAAACTAAAGATCTATGTTTACAATTGCTATAAGAACTTGACCCTCTAGGTTGGACCCCAGGGGAAACTCAGTCAATTGAGGACCTTAACCAGGCCCTCACTTCTGCTTCAGTTCTAGTCTTGCCATCCCAAGAGAAGCCTTTTCATTTTTTGGTAAGCATAGACCTGAAATCTTGGAAGTAAAAATGACCCATTGCCTTTGTCTCAACTTCTGGTTTCTAGGAAGTGGCCAAAATGTTTATTTTTTTATTTTTTTAAGAATTTATTTATTTTATTTATTTTTTTCTTGTTTCAGAACTTTTGTTTATTTATTTATTTATTTTTGTCTTTCTGAGACAGGGTCTTGCTATGCAGTTGAGGCTGGACTTGAGCTCACTTTTGTAGACCAGGCTGGTCTCGAACTTGAACCGATCCTCCTGCCTCAGCCTCCTAAGTGCTGGGATTACAGGCGTGAGCCACCACGCCCAGCTTATTTATTTATTTATTTTTTCCATTTTTTTATTGTTTAAATTTAACAATGGTTATATTACATATTTTCATCATCAGATCAGTTTAGATTAATACATATAGGTATATAAGATTGATCAAACAATTAAACATTAACCTTTCTAAATCCACATTACTTTTTTTTTTCTTTTCCCCCTTCTTTTCTTTGAAAGTTGACATATTGCATATTGTCCTCACAATCAT